>CM034059.1:0-94642 GCA_019804595.1 Bruguiera parviflora
AATCTGGCAGTGTTTTGGTGATGAATGTGAGTAACATATGCTTTAATGCAAAGCCATCGACAAACATTATTCTCAACTATTCATGGACTTGAAATGGTGTATCAAGAGAATTAAAATTTGAAAATAAGACATTTATAAAAGAATGTCTCAATGCATAACACCCTCACTTTATGAGATATCTAGGGAAGGGTTACATATATGCAGCCTTACACCTGTTTTGCTTTTTCTTCTTTTTCTTTTTTTTTCAAAGGGAGGGCCTTTTTGTAATAAAAAGGTTACTCCATTGTGATGAGGATAATTATGAGGTAGACTTTTCATTTAGGGTATTTTTTTATAAGAAAATTTGTTGCTTTAAAGTAAGCTGTCAACAAACAGTGTTCTCAACTGTCAGTGGATGTGAAATTGTTTATCAGAGGGAGAATTAAAATCAGGATGCTAGTAAACTACTCATTTGGGGTGATTGTTTATTGGGAGAAGAAATAAAAATCAGGACATTGCTGTCTATCATTTTTGCCCACATGTGCTCTGTCCTTGACATATATCTTGAAAGGTCCATTGTGTCCATATTTTTATGTCTCACCCATGTCTTCAATACTTAATCCCCACTTCTACTCCTATGGGAAATTTGATGGAGCTCCATTTTAATGATATGGCTTGCCCATGTTTTCAACCATAAAACTGTGATGATCTACTAATGTAATTGACCCGTCCTGCATTTTTGTCACTGGATTTGTGTTTTTGGATGCTCGCCTACTCTGTAGCTAATTAATGCAAATGGATTGCAATCTAAGGAATTAGGTCATCTCTGTGCCCAAATCTTATATACTGCTAAAGTTGTCCACTTCGATAACAATCATGTATCTATATTTTTGGCATTATCAGATTCTTTTTTTCCCCTTAAGCTGTATCGGTTATCCATCATTTTAAGGTTTTGGAGGTCTAAGCATTACTACCTCTGCTTCTACAAGGTATACACGTTCAGGCATCCAAACAATTTGATGCTTGAGTTGAGAAGTTTTACTTAATACAAGGCACAAATAGAGTTGATCAATTTGTTTGCCTTTGCAGCATGTCTGTTCCTGTTATGAGGTTTAGATGTTTCCCTTTGAACTAACTTTATACTTTTCTTTCTGCACAACCTTGAAGCTTCACTATAGCTTCATAGATGTTCACAATGAATGCTAATTACTTCTTCATGCAAAGTTTATATATTTTCTTGCTCAGTTGGCATCTTATTTTCATACATACTGTGCCAAGAATTAATATCTTCTTAAGTGACAGCTCACTCCACTTTGACTTAAAATTCTTTCAGGCAGAGGCAACTTTGAAACAAATAGAGAGCCTTAGCCCACCAATTGTGAAACAAATTTTTCCTCTGGTCGAGCAGCTTCCCCCCTTGTACATGGACTTGGTTAATGGAAGAGAAGATTTTTCTCCAAAGCCTGAAGAAACTCGCCGACTAGTATGTTAGGCCTCCTAACCATTAGTGATCTTTGCCATTTTTACTAACGTGACCATTGTTAATCACTGACTTTTAATTAGCCTTGTCATTTTAGATATGTAGTCATGCTATTCTTCCATAGTTTGATCTGCCTAAATTATATTGTGATATGGAATGTTGTGATCATCTGAACCTTTGCTTTGTGCTACAGTACATGGATGTTCTAACAGTATTGGTGGCAGGACCAGGTTTAGGTGCAATTGGGTTTAAGTGCTTTAGATTATAGAGAAAGATGTGGTAGTGGTTGACAATTAGGGTGGTGTCTAGTTGATGGATTTTCATTATATGGTAGCATGATAGTCCTTGATATGGTACTTCACTGTTGTAGCTCTGCGGTGCAGTGGTATGATAGATGATGACTTTTTCTGAATGGTTTGAAAATTAATTTATCAAAAGCTCAAGTCCCTATCTGCAAAGGTCTATCACGTGGGGCACTATTTGCTGATAATATGTTATAAAGACTTTATTGTCGACCCTTGTGTTATACAGTTGAAGTCATACTATGGTATTTCGAGAAATCTTCTGATAAAGTTCAAGGATGACACAATTGATGAAACTTCAACTCTAGCTCAAGTGCTTAGTTCAGAGTCAGCTATTAGTTCAATGCTAGACATGTCAATTCGGTTGCTGCCTGGAGATCACGGGCTTCCTTTACAGCAGGTAATTTGTAACTCAACTGCAGCACATGATGATGTCCATGACTCTATCTTTGATCTGGGAATTGAGGCTTTCTACATTGCATCTTGCAGGCTCTTCCAGATGTCCCCCCTGCAATGGCAGATGCAGTAAACCGTGGAAGTGAGCTTTTAGTGAATCTGACTGCTGGAACACCATGGGAGACGGTTGCCAAAGAGGTAGGAAACACCTTAGGTGGAGACTCAAGGATACTTCGTGCAGAAGTATCCAAGGACATGGACCAGCTTGTAGATGTAATCACCTCCTGGATGGCATCGAATACAGGTCCCAAACTTTTGAGGTCATGATGGGTGAGATAGCTATAAACAACACTATGCAAATCCAAGTGAGACAATGGTTGAGATAGATTGATGATGTAAAAATACGGTCATCTTTATGTGATACGTTCACTGTAACATTTTTTTTTTCTCTTTATCAGGCCACAGAAGTTAATACACATTAGTATTACAACTATCAGGAAGTAGTCTTAGTTATACAAGGGTGATCATCTACTCTTTGGCTTAGAAGTCCAGCTGAAACACTAAAGCAACTACTTGCTCAACAACCCAGAGATGGTAGGATTCGTAGTCACAACTTTGGTCTCTCTCCTTATTTTTAACTTATTTCACAGCAAGATCAACAAATATACTTAGACTCTCACCCGTCCAAATTAAAGTGAGATTCTTGCATTGCAGTTTATTTTTAACAGAACATTTAAGCGAGTTATTAGGGCCTAACCGGGTGCATTGGAACGAACAAAAGCACTGTACTGAGTGCAATTAGCTAGTCGCTCATTCTGTGTTCAACGTAAAGAACAGTTAGAAAACATAATAAAAGGTTCCCAACTACTACTCCAATATTTTCTTATCCAATGAATGATATAACGTTATATGCTAAATTTTTCTAATGTCATGGGTACTAGATATTTACACCAGTTAGGAGTATAGTGTGACGGACGGATGTATGAGATTCATCTCTTACATCAGATAGAAAGAAGAAAATTTTGAGACATATAAACGTAGATGTTGTACATTTTAAAAAGTTATTTTTTAGAGAAAGAGTAATAATCTCCTAACAATAGATATTGAGCGGAGTTCATTTCCAACAAAAGGAACAAACAACAACTAGAGGCATATTCTTCCTCCCAAAAAAAAAAAACACAACTAGAGGCATACTCGAGGGTCCATCTCCGGGCCACTCAATAGCATCTGCTATTCTTCATGATACATATACAAGCCAAGTCCAAAACGGGCACATGCTCTGCAAAAAGCGATCTCCTCGGCTGCAGCAACTGGATCTACACTATGGACATCACTCGAGGATATTGTCCCAGATGACTCACGGTGTGCCTGTATTAACATGCTATAAAATAGAACCATAATGATGAATAAAAGTCGTTCAGTCATGCAGATTCTCAAAGTGCACAGCCAAGAAGGCAAGAACCTGGTAGCAATAACATTTTTCCTATACAAATGAAAATTCTCCTGTATTCTCTTCCTCAGAAAACTCTCCATGCTAACATTCGATCAGATGCACACGATTTAAGTACATAAGAAAATGCAAACAGTTTCCTGCACAGGAAGTTTTCAAAACCAGTTTGACAAAGCTGAAATTTTTACTCTAAAAAGAAAGTTGCACAAAATTATTAATTTCCATATATCAATTGAACTGCAAGACATGAACAAATGATAATCTGTATACACTGTTACAATTCCTGTAATTTCATCTCTCTTATGTTCCTCCTGCACTTAATAAGAAGCAGAAGAAGAAGAAGAAATACAGGCAGACTTTGATGCATTTTTGTCTTCCAACCATAAAATAGTATTTGACCACAAGCAATGATGCAAGTAAATAAATTGGCATCTTTATGCTATAAAGCCTACATAAATAACCATACATGCAAATGAGCAAGCTTAAGAGAAAATTAGTTGCCTAAGTACCACTCAGCATATACTACCTTTTGTGTAGCACAGTGCTGGCCATGGGCAGAATTAGGAGTGACGTTAGATATAAAATGACATTAAAAATAAAAAGAAACATACCTCTCCATCAGATCCTCGTATGGTGACACGGTACACTACAGTCACGCTTCCATCCTCTGAAAAGATAACATCGCGGACTTCTCCACACCATCCTGCCCAAAGAGGATATTAACAACCTTTCTTGCTTAAAGAAGTGTGACATGAACCACAGACAAAGTAAATGAATTTTCAAGTTAAGCACAATGGTAAAAGCAGTTTTTAACAACTTGTAGTCGATTACTTGAAGTCCACAGACTCAACATATAATTGTAGGCTGCAGCACCATGACTTGAAGCACAATAGTAAAACTGAAACGTTGAGATGCTGCAACAAACCTAGGACAATGCCAAAGAAGGCCACAAGAGAGATCAAAGGGTTTTGGGGGGCTAACAATGGTGCATGCCCAGCTTACTATCATGGAAACGGAATTAGATGTAGAGCAAAGGGATGACAAGGTAGTGATTGGGCCAAGAGATCATAGACCAATGAGGCAAAGTATAACTTTGCTATGTCAAAGAGTACAAGCAACTAGATAAGTGGAGAGTAATAAGGTGATTAGGTAATAGACCCACAGGTTTGAAGTAAAGTAGCAATAGCAAAAACATTTCCCCCGGTATATAAGACTAAGTTATGAGATTATGATGTTATTGAGAGCTTTAAAGGGACAAGTATGCTGTTTGATGATGTTGATTTCAATCACAATCTAATGTAGGTAACAGAAAGCTGACAGGAGGAGCAGGAAAAAGAAAATAAAAATCAGCTTCAGCAGTGATTGCATTGATATTTGCCTAACTGATATTTATCAAATTCAATAAACCATACTTGGAAATAAGATAAAAGGGGGAAGAAGAAGTAGGATATAAACTTCGAACTGAAAAGCCAAATAACATAGATTGCACGAGGAGTTGAGAGGATGAAATGTGAGGAAGTATATCGAAGTTAAAAGATCCATTAATAAGTCGGAGATATACACAAAATCGAATTTAAAAAAAGAAGGCAAGAAAAGCGAAACAAAATAAATAAATAAATAAATGACAAGAGAAGGAAAGGACAAACCAGGGGCATAGAAGCTGAGCATACGGTTAGCATGGTACCTGGAAGAAGAAGAAGAAGAAGAAGAACACCGAAAACAGAAAAAAGAAAGAAAATAGGTATCACCAAGATGGGGGAACCGAAAAATGATGGCAAGACTTTTGTGTTGTAATGAACGGCTATATACATGTAAAATAAACAAACCAGGGGATAACTGGGGTGCTAGAGGAATGAGATTGGTGGGGAAGGGAGGGGGATGGCTTAATGATGTTGTCAGGAATCCTCTTGTTAAGATCACGAAGGATCTCTGCGAGGGGACGCGTGATGCACGATAAGTAGGACGACGACAAGGATTTGTCCATAGGAACCACATAATTGGAACTCAGCACCCCTGCAGGCCCCTTCTTCTTATTGCTGCCATCAGTGCCGCCGCCGCCGCCCCTGCTGTTGCTGCTGCTAGTATTGCTATTGCTGCTGCTGCTGCTGCCGCCAAGTGCAAATGCGAGCCGGACCTTCGATCGCCCCCCTAATCCTCCATCTATCCTGTCCTTATGTCCCAACCAAAAATTGGTTGCAGTACTACTGCTGCTGCTAGCAACATTAACAACGCTAGCAGGATTCATCATCTTCTTTTTCCACGATGAAGAAGACGACCATGGGAAGATTGCCGGGGACGCAGATTTCGTCAGGAAAAAGGAGCTGCTGTTGCTTTGGACCGCCATAGTTCTTGTATTGGGGGAAGCAGAGACAGAGATGACGATCCTCACCTCAACCCTTTCCTCTTTTTTTTTCTTTTATATCCTCTGGCTGGACTGGCAGATGGATGGAATGAGGAGTAATGAAACGTATGACCCAGGCGACCAACCGACCACTACCAGTCCTCCTCCTCCTCCTCCTCCTGCGGCCTCTTTCTTCAACTTTATTAGGAATAATAATCCTCCTCGATGACCATTTCTTCCTTCCTTTCTCAACTTTCTAATACTTACCATCATTTTATCTACTTAATTTAATTCATATTCATTACTTATAACCATAGGCAGCTTCGTGTCCCACATGACCAAAGCAAAGTATCATGGGCAATTGCCCCTACCTACCCACCCGTGTAGCTGTAATTTTCATTTTCTCTTCTTTTCTTTTTTCTGGTTTTGGTAATCCAGCTGTACATTCGCTTTTCTTTACTTCCCTTTTTTTTTTTGTTTCCCTCCGTGACATGTTTGTGCGATATCACTAATGAAAAAAAAAAATACAATGAAATTCAAGAAACTTATTTAATTAAATATTATTAAAAACTTCTGTTACAAATACGTATTTAAGTTTTTTTTTTTCTTTTTTTGGCTGTTCGGTCCGATGACGGTACGTATCCTTAATGTAAAAATAAAGTCACCGGATAATCGCTCTCTTCTAATCTATTTGCTACAAAGAAGAAGTGATTCATTGTATCCATCAATAATAAAATTGAAAGTTCAGTCCATAATATAACATCGATCAGGCTGACAAATTGGGCTCTCACGTCTTCTTCCTTAAAAATCAAGACCTCTGCAGTGCAACCCAACAACGCATTAGAAGAAATAGCCCGCGAGGACTCCCACAGATCCAGCCATCAGGCAGCTCATGGATCAGTTTCCTGTCAAACCATATAAATACATGCGGTACTCCTGAAAGTCGAAATTCCCAACCATTTCCGCTCACATATCGAACAGAAAAACGATTAACTGTCTCTCCATCCAGGACCTCTCTACCTGTTTCCTTCTTGGTATACGAACTGATTCTAGGACCTTTCTACCTATTTCTAAGCATAAAGACAAACTGACCCAAAAAAAAAAACAAAAAACAAAAAACAAGGGGCTAATACCTCTAACATCCTACGAAGCATGCAAAAGCACCTTGTACTTTTATGAAGAATACCTCATAATGTCCATGCATCACATGATTAAAAGCAACATGTGCAGTAAGCACCATTATCCTGATGAACAGAAATATTGCCAAAGCCCGTATTCATCTTGTTATGTTGGAACCCTCGTCGCCTGTTACAAAATTCTGGTTAGTTTCTTGTGGTCAAAGAAGATGTCTACCAACATATAAACAGAATCTAAGGGTGCCTTATTTTCCACCTCTCCAAGCTTCCTATGGAAAAGATGCTCCACTTCCCTGCGCAAGTTTTCCATGTCCATTGCATAATCTCTGTGATGTTCCTCTACCAGTAACTCTTGCAGCTGCAGCTTCATCCTTTCCAAAGCACCATCCAAATCACAGACGTACTTAAAAACCAAAGCATCAGTAATTCTCAGTTGCAAGAGATTCTTGATTGCAACAAGGGCCTGCAATCACAACAAAGATTAAACAAGGCAATGCCTGCCTTTGTGCATATTGAGATCGTATTCACAAATTTGTATCCACTGAGGGTATTATGCATGAGCAGATTTTTGGGAAAACCAAACTGGGACTATGCCTACCCACTGGACAACCCAGAAAGGATGGCTTTAAGTCTGCTCAGCTATAACCTGACATGGCCCTATGATAGGCTTAGTAGAGAGAAGGCAGTCCCTGCATTATGGGCATGACTCTTTGTCTGTCAACTAAAACCAACAGAAACTCCCAGTACCTCCTTCCCCATGTTAATTAAAAATTAGCACTGGCCACTTGGCCACCTCCCTTCAGTGTTCTGTACATATGCAGACTGACTCAGCAACAACTATATCAGTGCCAAATATTTACCTTCTCCTGAACATCAAGGTCAGTCAATGCTGTTAGGTCGACAACAGACTTCAGGAGAGACTGATTGCTGAAGAAAGATGGCCTGGCTCTTCCTTCATTCTCTAATTGGCATCCAGCCAGATCAGCCACCAGTAAAACAGCTTTCCTGAGGAGTCTGATATCATTGCTTGAGTTGCTGAGTATGTCCTGGAAAGGAAGTAGGCAAAAAACCAAAATTCATTATATTAATTCAGACAAAGGAAGAATAGATGCCTGGGCATGTTAAATGAGTTTCCTGATTTTGCATTACTTGAAGTATCATATCTCCAACTTCAAGGAAAAACAGCTCCTGACTAACTAAATTGTCCCGGATCAGGGCTGAAACAGCATATAATGCTTTAATGGCTTCTTCCACTGAAGTAGAGTTCACCATCTTCACTAATATTTTGAGGGCCCCATGTTCCAAGATCTGAGAGGTTTGCATATCACAAGTCATGAATTATTAAGAGCAGAAAAAACCAATCAGCCAGAGAAGACGTTGAACAAGTTAGAGCGTGCAGAGAAGAAAATAACATAAACACTGAAGGAGGAAGTTTAAACATGGTGAAACTCATAGTGAAAGTGTGTTCTTGTGCATTCTACAAGATATAACGTACCTGTTTCTGAAGAATTGCATGATTTTGACTTGCTTTTCCTAGAACCCATGCAGAAATTGTCCTCACATCTGGATCAGAGTGATTAAGTTCTCGTATTAATGTGCTAAGGCCACCAAGTTTGCTTAAATCTGAAATTCACAACCTTAAAAACATCAGGCAGCATAGAGAGCAGCAAATAAAACATTTAGAAATCACATTCAGACTCCTTGACAAAGCAATCTATGTAACCCCTTTTCACAAGGGACAAATAGCCCTTCAACTACACGTCATTTTGAATTTGATAGCTACATAATAAATTTTCTCATTTAAGGGTCTCCAACTGTTGAAACTTGAATATACAACCCAACAGCTGGAAACTTTTCATTTGCATCAAATTCACGTCTTTATCATGTGGTAGTGAGAAAGGCAAGGGTTTTCCATATTCTACACCAACTTGGACCACCAAAAATGGATCCAATTGGTATATATAGCATTCTCCTGTACAATGTGGGAGGGATGTCACATTTAAGTAGTCTAATCATCATAAAAGGTGACCAAATCTCCCAGTTGGCAAGAAGGGGATGTATACAAAAGTTTTCCACGTGAGAAAGCCCCTGGGTATTAAAGGTTGCAAGGGAGCTCAAGAGAATTCTAGGTAGCTCTACAGAAAGAAAGGCCAAAATTCATTCCATTGTCCACAGCTTGCTCTTATAGAACCTTTAAGGCTATTGATCCTCTTACAATTTAACTTTAAGAAAATTTTCAAAGTCTATTGAATCTGTCAAGGAAAAACCAAAAAACACAACTTCAACCAATAACAGAAATGTCAAGAAACAGACCGCAAAATTTGCACATACCATTTGCATTATCAAATGGCTCAACTAGTACTAGAAGCTCCTGGAGTGCGCGGTGGTGATCTTCCAAAGATAACGACAAGTTGTTCAAGTCATCTATTGCAATTTTCATCAGCTGAGCATCAGACGGCATTTTCAACGTATCCATTAGTTCCTGTATCAGTAAAATTACAAATATCAAGCAGTGTGATAGTATATGACAGCACCGTGTAGTTTTGCCAAGGAGAAAGATCACAAAAGGCAGGCTTATGGATCTTGCCGCAAAAGAGGGGATATGCACACACACACACACAGAGTGAAAAGCTCCAAAGAAAGGAAAAAAAAAAAAATCTCCATTAGAGTCATATGCAACAATAGTGTTTTCAGCTCATCTCTTCCCCCTCACTGAATCAACTGTCTTAGACTTGGCTACAGAGATTGAATACTGGCTGATTTCAATCCCATTTCAATGGGCTTTTTGCTTGAATTGCAATGGCCCCTCTCTACCCCGCACACCCGCATGCGCATATATGCACACAAAAGCACAATAAGTGTAGCACCGTTTCACTATGAAGCAGGCAGTGTCATTATTGTTCCAACCTTGCCATTCAAAACAATGTCACAAATACTACAAAATTGTAGAAGAAAAAAAAAATCAACAAGCAAACATGCTGAAATTTAGTTGCAAGTCCTGTTGTGAAAACATTGAGAGATGTCCAGATTAATAAGGAAATAATAAGGGGAAGGGGAGGGTGGGACCGAGCAGTCATTTTAGTAAGCACTAGTGACTACACAAAAAGTCAATTGTTTTGCAGGATTTTAAGGCGTTGGAAAAAGACAAAACTACAAGAGCTTTACTTGTGCTGATTTATTTAGCATTATCATCACATCCTAACCTTAATTTCCAGTTGACGCTTCTTCAGCTCACTAGGAGAAAGACGCTGGACATCTTTTGCAGTTTCTTTTAATTTTGCAGGATCAGAGTGACCTGGCTCAATAACAAACAAGTAACAATGCGTCAGTCAGGAGAATGTTACAAGGAATACGCGTGTGGAACAACTTCAGGAGATGTCATGTAAAGATAACTGCATTGTATAGCAATAGAGATGTCCTATTTGCCTCAAGGAGAATCTCAAACATCCTCAGTTCAACAATCACAAATCACAGCAGCCTAGGAAGGCAGCTAGCGTGGCTTAGTTTTACCATTATCATGCTTTCAACTCTCGAAACATCGATTAATTTGATAGTTCTCCAAAGCAAAAGACATGCATGAACCAAACTGTTGCCATACCAATGGCCCACTGTAGCATTCCGTCGAGAGAAGAAAAGCCGCCGTCGGCTTCGTCGTGGTCGTTGACGATAACACCAGCTGAATAGTCGTCGTCGGGTTCAGTCTTACGCGACAGATCAGCCTCCTCCTTGGCAGTTGACCAAAAGAGCCCTGCCGGTGAAGAAGTCTTGTTAGCACCCTCGCCCTCGCAGTTTATGATCGCCGTCGCCGCCAGTATGAGAACAACTAAAGCAGCTAATGATGAAACCCTGCCCATGATATAATCTAATACCTTCCACCTCGTCTCGGCTTTGACGGGATGGGGATCCAGCAAGCAAAGAAGCAAACCAATTGGCAAAAATTTTAAGACTCCGGCACTGCCACGTCCCAGAGGAGCCACGAAGACCGGCGCCGGGCGTATGTGACGTTACCTCCGGTGCCAACGAGATGAAGGGCAGGTGACGGTATCCTATTGGTAGGTATCGGTAGAACAGCCACCGTCCGCGGGGCAAAGGCAGAAATTGGGAATGCGGATAGTTAGATTACACGTCATCTCTTCCAATTTCTACCGTTCATCAGAGTCAGAGATCTAGCGGTCTCCAATCCATAGGCTGCGTGGGTGTGCTTTTTTTTTCCGCTACTTTTTTTTTTTTTCTTTGCCTAAATAATACCTATGTAATTCTATGACATTAGTATACCACGTTACAATTCCCAAATCACGTCAAATTCCAAGTTAATAACTCTAGCAAAGTATTTGTTGTCCATTGTAGTGATGGAAAGTAAAGACAATCATTAAAGCAAGCTAACAATTAGACTAACAGAGAACTAAGAAAAATCAAACTACAGTCATTTAATTTTTTTTTGGTAAAATAATTTGATTTATTTTAATGCATGATAATTAAAATATATATATATATATATATATACATTCATAAAAAGTTCAAATTTGATGCTACACCTATACATATTTTTAAATTTCTTTTATCGACACATTTCGTCTTAATAGATTAATTAATTTTTTGTAGGTAAAACTAAAATCAATACCATACAAGTTTTCGTTTTGGAGATTAGAATTAAATATTTTGATGATTGTTTTAAGGCAAATAAAATAATGAAAATGTGTTTTTTTTCTTTTTGTGACCAAAAAAAAAGAAAAGGAAAAATGAATGTTCTATATTTTCTTTCGCGTAAAAGAAAAACAAGCCTGTTTGTGGGGCCTCGTACCCGAAACGAAGCGACGCGGTCAGTTAAACCAAAAAGAAAGAAATTGGGCCGTCGCTGGAGACTCGCTAGTTGTTTCGAGAGCGAGTGTTTCTAACTACTAGAGCCGTCTCGGCGTCTGTGGTGGTACGTTCTGGAGGACAGGACGAGCCAATCCAGAGAGTGGCAGTTTTCAAATCAATAGACGGATAAAATTGGAGAGAGTATTTATTCTACTAATTTGTTGGTCTTAGCGCTGTTAGGTTTGTACAAGTGGTGGTTTTTTTGGTAGCCTAGTTAGGTCAAGAGGCGAAGCAAGAAGAGGAAGAGGAAGAGCACGAGAGGACGAGGGGAGGAAAGGATGGTGAGGCTCACAGCAGACTTGATTTGGAAAAGCCCCCACTTCTTCAATGCCCTTAAGGAGCGTGAACTGGATCTTCGGGGTGAGAAGATAAGAGAGGAGATCCCCCCCTCCTTCCCCTATCCCCCTCTGTCTGTGCTTTATACAATATCATTCAAACAAAGAAATATAAAGCATAAGAATTAACAAGTGTGTGTGTGTGTGTGTGCTGTGTCTCAATTTCACCTTGTTTGTTTGTCATAGGTAACAAGATCCCTGTCATCGAAAATTTGGGGGCTACTGAGGTACTTTAGTTTTCTAGCTATCTTATCTTCCCTTTTTTCGTAAGTTTTATTTCTGAGTTTTATGCCTAAACAAAATTTTATTTCATGCTTTGATTGATGGCCCAAAACCAAGCTTGTAACCACTTTGTTCGACAGGGAGAAAACAAAACAAAACAAGAACAAGAAACAATAGTAGAATGTGCTTATTTATGATTCTCTCTACACCAGCTTGAACTTGATGTGGAGGCAAGAAAAATCGTATTCTTAAAATTCATGATTGATCAGTCAGTCAGTGGGACAAGTTTGACTAAATTAGGTTTTTGCTCACTGTTTTCCACCCCTTGTCATGAGTGCATTTGATGTTCCTTTGGTTGGTTTCTTGGTCCCACATACCTACCAGTGCACTGGATCCTAAATTGTTTGTGTGAAACTAACTTAGTGTTTTTCCCTGTGTTATGCCCAAACTTTACAAGGACTGTAACTGTGCTCTGTGAATAACAATGGATACCATCAATTTGTCTGACAATTTGTGGGCAGGACCAATTTGATACCATTGATCTGTCTGACAATGAGATCGTGAAGCTAGAAAACCTGCCTTATCTCAACCGGTTGGGCACCTTGCTTATGAATAACAATAGAATTACTCGTATCAATCCCAACATTGGAGGTAAGCTTCATGGAACATTTCATTTTAGTTTCTGCACGTGTGTGTACATGCGTGTATGTACATGTGAGAGATTTTATTTATCAAAGAGCTTTTACACAAAGATGAACATTGATCCACTATGCACTCATCACTTACTAATTGTAAGCAAACACACCTAATCAAAGGAAATTGACCTACGGATTGCAATAACCGTTCAGTTTGTACGGTTCTGTTCTTAACCTCAAACTCAATCAAAGACAATACTGAACTAAGATTCAATTTGGTGACTTCTTGTAACTGCTTATTCCTTTCTTGTCAAATCCAATAGTTAATACAATATCACTGTTCCTGATGTAGGTCTTAAAATGACTTCTTTCTTTAAAAAAAATTGATAATCCTTACTTTGTCTTGCTTGATTTTGCAGAGTTCCTGCCAAAATTGCACTCATTAATTCTTACAAACAACAGGCTCGTCAATCTGGTGGAGATCGATCCTCTTACTTCCCTTGCAAATCTTCAGTTTCTTAGCCTTTTGGATAACAACATCACAAAAAAGCCCAACTACCGGTTATATGTCATTTACAAACTAAGATCACTCCGTGTTCTTGATTTCAAGAAAGTTAAAAACAAGGTAAGAGGCTCTTTGCTTTGAATAGTTTGATGTTCAAGGTCTTTCTGGCCTGTGCCTTTCTTGTCAAATCCTTATAGAGTGTTATGTGGGCCTGGAAGGCCTTTGTTAATCATGCAAACCCATTATTCACATTTCAATTAGGTAGATAGAATTTTAAGCATGCGAAAAATCTGTAATAATAATCTTCTTGATGATTTGAATTTACACCGTGTATGCCAGATAAGTTCTCTGCTAAATCCAACAATCACCGCTTAATGACAAATTTGAAGCACAATAACAACATTGAAATGTCTTAGATATGGTGTGTTATTTCTGCTATAAAGTCACACTGCAGTGTCTATGGCATTTAAGAAATCTATGCTACTGCACATGTAGCTTTACTCCCTTCCTGAGGACTTTTATGGTTCATGCACATCACTTTTGGTTTAAGCCTTCTCCTCAAAGATAAAGAAATGGTTTTTGAACAGTATGTGATTGCGTGGAAGTTTGAGTTTCAATTGGTTTTGAATATTTTTAATGGATTTTAGGAGAGAGAGGAAGCAGAAAAGTTGTATTCATCTAAAGAAGTTGAAGAGGAGGTTAGAAAGGAACTTGTCAAGACATTTACTCCTGGTGACGTTCCAAATGTTTCAGAAGTTGCAGGGGAAAATCATCCTAAGGTGGTTGCCCCTACACCTGAGCAAATTATCGCAATCAAGGTACCGCACTGATAACATCTAAGTGCCTGATAATTTGAGACATTCTGGTCATGTTAAATGATGAAAGTGTTAGAATGCATTTAGCATGGTTTTTATTGCTTAAGTTTCTCCATTTTTTATATCATCTTTGGTGAAAGAAATGTAGAGGTGATAAGCATGCATGAGGAATGCCATTATTGCTTAAAGTTTATTGCCTTTGCTTGTGGTTTTTAGTGTTCTATGAGAACTGTAATGTCTTGCTTCATAGATGAACGTCAAAATATTTATGCACTGTATTTGCAGCATGTAAACCAAGAAGACTGGGATGTAGACGGAGTTGAGTGTTCGGGATTATGTTTGAAAGATGGGTTTTGAAACATGAAATAATCTATGATTGTGTGATTGTGATGGACTTTTTACCGGTGGTTGACTACAGTACCATTATTTTTTCATGCTAATTTTACTCATGGAACACAAATCACTGCTAGTTTGTTTGTTTTGCTGCACCACAACTGTTTGCACAAGGTTATCTGGATGTCAAGAGGTGCAAAATTTTGTAGTTCTGTGACTTTTGCAAATCATAATCTTTGTTCCCTCTAATATGATTCATTTGTGAACTGTTTTCAATTCCTTTTTTCCATTTCTGGTAACATGGTGCCTGTGAATGGATGCTTCTATTTTTATGTCTGCTAGTTTATTTGTCAATTAGATTGAGAAAATTTTCCTCTTTCATTTGGTTGCATAAATACTGTGCAGGCTGCCATTGTGAATTCTCAGACTCTTGAAGAGGTTGCAAGACTGGAAAAGGTGGTTTATTTTTGCTCATTTGGGCAATTAGCTCATTTTGAGATAATTGCTGTGTTTCGATAATTATGCCTACTCCTAACATTTCGTGTTTCAATCAAATACCATATGACAGGCATTGAATTCAGGTCAGCTTCCTGCAGATCTAAAAATTTTGGAAAACGACAATGGTTCCAACATAGTTGCGGAAAAAGATAACATGGTCAGTGACAGTAGGAATGGATCTGATGTCGAACCTGTTAATTTGGAGGAGCAGAGAGATAATGAGCCTGCACCTATGGAAGAGGTATTTCTCTATTTATGCTCATCTCTTTTCTGTTTACTATAATTTTCTATAGGATGCTGTTTCCTAGTGTTTGCTTCAGTGGGTTCTTTCTTCTGTTGTATCTTGCTTCTTGTTTTGATGACTTTCACATAGTGAAATTTTTATCATGTAATTACTGTTATCATTATTTGCTGTCCATAGAAATTAAAAAAAGGCAAATGTCTGGTTGATGATAAATACCTGGGGAAAAAAATGGAACAATGTAAGGCATCTTAGAAATTGGTATTTTTTGGCTCTTCATTAATCACATTCAGTAATGGAGTTGTGCTTTGTGCCAACTTTGAGGATTTTGTACCATCTGAGTCAATTATCCTGGTGAAAGTAGGGGGTGGCATTATGGGCTGGCCCCAGAGAATTAGAACTTTGGGATCCTTCATCAGTATGGAATTTGAAATTTCAGGAGTAATACTTTTGGATGCTAGTGCACCATATCTGAAAAGTATGTACAAATTGCCACCTCGCTGAGATCCCACAAACACGGTGATCCCTTTCCTCAGCAGCATATTGCCGGGCAATTTTGTGGTGACCACATTTCCAAATATCAGCTTTGTTATTTTCTGCCTCATTTCCTAAAATGTTTCTTGATTTAATTTACACAACATTTACTATTATATTTATTTATTTATTTAATTTTTTATGAATGATACAAGCAATTCCCTTTTCTTTTTGTGTTTTTTGGACTTTGCCTTTCTTCACCTCGAGGTTGACTACAACGCATTTTCCTTTATCTGTACTGATTCTGCCATTGATACAATTCACTTCGCTTCTTGCAGCAGTAGATGGGGTTTTCTTCACTGGGGTCTGTATGACGTTCTGAACATTTGAGACGGATCACTTCTCTGGGGAATTCTCTTATGTGCAATTATGCTTACCCTTCCTCTTTCTCGCCGCTGTTTTTCAGCCCACCCTTTAAAAACCCTTTTTGTCGGCCTTTCTCTAGCACGTAGGATGTAGCATGTCTACTTTGTTGAGATGGATGCAGGTTCAGCTTGTCTTCTGAGAGCAACTCCTATGGTCATTGTTTGAGACATTTATTTAAAGATTAAAACCCGACTCTGCTGCTATGTTAAGATATATTTATGATTTCTGATGTAAACAGATTAATTTTCTTGGGTATAGGGTTTTGGGTTTCTCCATCACAACATGGTACTAAAACTTGGGTACCTGGTAAACCCTGGTGTTATGGCAATGCGGTTGCGACTATCCTTATAATAGAAGGATACACGCATCTGCTGAGGTCCAGCAAAATTGTAAAACTATAGCATCAGATAGCAATTGGACCTTAAATAATTGGTGGGGTATGGGGGGTTGTTTGGCGCCGCTGGAACTCTAGAGGAAAGGTAAGTACGTTGGTCCTGAAAGCGAATAGAGGGAGCAACCGGGATTTTGTCCGAGAGATTCTGTTTTGTGGTTTGCTGTTTGTTTATTAATAACTACAATTACACGTATAGTGACGAAATTCTGCTTAGAGCATATATATAATTCTAAAATTAACAAATTACGGCAAAATAAGTTACTTTTTGACGGTTTCATAACTTCGACGGTACCATTAGGGGGCACAAGATTGTGCCGTTCAAATTGAACAATTTTTGGCTAAGTTGCCAGTTTTTGGACACTCATAACAGTTTGAAGAGGGATATCCTTCCTTCAATCGACCAGGGCATGTGGCAGCTCTTTTCATATTTCTTGTCCCTGGGAACCTGGCTAAAAATACTTTGTATTTATTCATTTTCAGATGAATTATGCGTTTTCCTTATATTCTACCTTATAAAATCTGCTTTTTATCATATCAGCAAGCACACCTTTATTTATTTCTCTATAGTTTTCTCTATCGTATCCTTTCTTAAAAATAGAAAAAAAACACCTATAAATTACACACATAGAATCCTGCCAGACTACCTAAATTACAGTTTAGCAATCAGTGGTAAAATTCTTTCATAGTTAATTGACAAAAGAAAGAAGCACCACCCAATTTAAATTAACCATCAACAAGAAATGAACATACCAGACTCGAAACAATGATTGCTGGCATAACCAGGCAGACACATGCACAGCCTTCAAAGTAATCTCACTCGGCAAACTATTAGATAGGTTCAACATCACAAGGTCGGGCTCAAAGCCACAGTGCACTTTAGATAGTAAATCCAGCTCAAAGTTTCAACTATTTATACCAAAGAAAGACCCCACAGGTATTAGGATTATTTAAGAAGCTCAAATATGAAAGGCAATTCCACATAAAACCACAATCATACGTAGAGTTCTGTAAGTTTTAATGCAAGCAGCAGCAGTCTTCGTCCAGTCATCACCCAAGTTGCCCTGGCAACTCCAACTTCTCATAGCAACGAGGTGAAAAGGTAGGGTACATTTTTCTTCCCGAAAGTATCCAGCTGCTCCAGCCCAAGGACCAAGCATTCTTGCCCTCAGAAATATCAAGGTCCCCTTCAGGTGAAAATGGCAGAAATAAAAGAATTAAAACAACTATTTAAAAATAAAAAAGTTCCACAAAGACAGTACAGCAAAATGAGAAAAGTTCAGAAAGAACAACTGCTAAAAAGCTGATATCATTCGATGAGTTCAGACACGTGACTATTAAAAGTGCAAGCATGAATGAGTTCAGAGATGGAAACCTCGATTAGAACCATGAAAAATTTTCCCAATACCAAGCGACACCACCTGAGACGCGCCGCATGCTGGTGCAGGCTTTTGTACCCTATTCTCCTGCACCAGCAATAGGGAAGGATTGGCTGATTGCTATTCAGAATCATCGTAAACTTCATCATCAGAAAGCTCATCAAATGATCTCAGATCAAGCTGGTATCGGAGAATTCCACCAATCCCACCAAATCCTCTGCAAAATTGGGATCCTTCTTGTGATTTGTTTGTAACAAACTCAAGAGTACACCCAAACCGCTTGTATTCATTGGCAAACCATTCGAGCAGTGGCACCTTCTCGTCAACCTCCAGCTCGGCAGAGCTGTCTGCATCCCTAAAATTGTTCTGATTGGCTTCCTGCTCTTTGTTCATATGTTTGATGATAATCTCACTAGTCATACTGTTCTTCAACACATACCTATTAATTTCCAGATTTTCCCACACTATAAGAATCTCGACGGCACCCATCTCCATGGCTTTCAGAGTGTCATCCACCCCAAAAACATATTTTCCAGTATCCTGGCTTATCTCTTCAAAGTACTTGCCTATCAAGCGCTTCTCTTGTATAAACTTCACATTAGACAGAATTTCAGATGACAGCTCGATTGCCTGATTAAAACCATTCTCCCCTCCATAAGAAACATCAACCACATTCAGAATTTTAGCTTGAAGTCGAGGATCAAACATATCAGACTGACTCAACTCTGTCTTGAAATCAGCAGATCCAGCAAGTATTAACCCTGCAACATTAGGTTGGCTGGTGGCAGGATTGATAAAAAACTGTGTGGCAAGTTCTGCCGTCTTTCGCACATAGTTGTGGCGCTTCTCCATGCGAAGGCGTGCAAACCGAAGTGCTGACTGTCCTCCTCTTCCATGTTTCTTTGGCAAGTCAACAGTAAATTTATGAAGAACTTCCCTGGTGTTACCACTCAGTGTCCCAAAAAGGGTCCCATTACCATCCATGACAATAAAACCAAACTTGTCATCAGATTCCAAAAGTTCATTCAAAGCTTCTGTATGGAACTTGTTGTCACAGAGGTAAAGAGATGCATTTATGGGCCTGAAAGGCTCAAAGTCAATTGTTACCTTTTTTTCTTTCCCATCCTCATTCACAATTGTTCCAGTGTAAAGCACAAGCCCGTTAGGAGGAACCTTGCTGTAAAGTTTGAGTCTCTGCTGAGCAGATGTGATTGCACCTAATACAGATTGCCGATTAACTCTGCTTTTAATGTTTGAAGCAGTGCCAAATTCATCGCCGAGCATCTTAGTGACACGGGATATCTGATCTCGGGGAGGCATGATGAGAGAAATCATGCTAGTGCCATTGCCTCGAGCAGCTTCCAATGCCTTAATAAGCTTTTTGATCTTCCATATCTCAATATTTTTGTCAGTTTCATGACCGTCTGCCATTGTTAGGGGCCTTAAATTTACCTATAAAATTAGACCATCAAACCATCATTAGCTAAACAGGCCATCCAGTAGTTGATATGCATGACAGAAACAATTATATTTTTCAGCAAATATCAAAATTAAATATCCACATAAATGATAGAAATAAGTGTTTTAGCCAAGACAGACGAAGAAAGTAAACAGAAACCATGATTAATATCAAACCAATTTGGAGTAGAGAATGTATTTGGTTCTTTTTGTTTTTTTTGTCCCCCCCGGCACAGTTATGCAGTATATCAGAGTCACAGCGTCAATTTAGTGAAGCAATGGAGTGTATGAGATCCGTGGATTTGCGTTAGCCGATAAAAGAAATTAAAAAAAAAAAAACTCAAGTAACATAATTAAATCGAAACATTAATCAGATCTTGACTAAGTAAAGCAGCAGAGTAAAGATCTGATTTTGTTTATCTGTAGGTTGCAGTAGTTCAAAAAAAAAAAAAAAAAGGTGAGGGAGGAGATTAGGGAGACTTGAAAAGAATAACATCCAGAAGATCATAAACCATCTATCCATCCAGTTCTAAACCAAACACGAGAATCAATAATCAAAAAAGAAGAGAAAAAAAAAACAACAGAAAAGAGCAATTCAACAGGTATTGAGAAAATTCCTTCCTCTCCCCTCATTAACTGAGGTGTAAATCAGAAACCCTTAGAAACCTATTTTATTCTCCGTTTGGCTTGGCCACATAGCAAACAACGGGCGAACTAAAAGCAAAAGATAAAAAGAAAGACTCAAGGCTACTTAAGAAGACGAAGAAGAAGAATCGTTGCTTGTTGTCAATCAATAGATAATTTAAAAATTATTGATGTATTGTATTGTACTATAGCTAGATAGAAGGATATATGTAAAAAGAAGATTGTAATCGTGAAACGAAATCGAAGAGATAGATAGATAGACAGATAGAGATAACGAACCTGAAGCAGTGCCGCGGCGGCTGCGTGGAAGATACAGGCGGCGGATGGGACAGGATGGGCTAATACGAGACGGATAGAGAGTAGCGGATCAATAGAAAGAGGGGGTCTGTAATATATATATATATATATATATATATACACACACACACACACACACACGCTTACACGTACATACATAAGTATTATTACGCTTAAAAAAGAAAAGAAGAAAGAAAAAAGAAAATAACAACCGACTCGGGTCGGGATGGTACGAGAATGGAAGCTCCACGAGGCGGACGTATCCGTGCAGCCGTAAGGCATAGGGTGGCTTCTGTCCGCGTGGATTGTGGTTAGGCCCACCAACTCTGAACCACCCTTCCCCCCGCAACCCCCTCCCCTCACGGCCCCTAAGGGAGAACAACTTTTGGGCCTTAGCCCAGTAAGAGAATTCGGTGGAGTTGAAAATCAGAATCCACAGCCGAGGGATCATATCCCAAGCTGATTCTAATTAATTAGGCGGGGCGGAAAGTCAGGCAGTTAGGGCAGACGCTCGAACAGAAGGCCTTGTTTTTATTTTTATTTTATTATTTTTAAAGGTTGGTCCTTCATCGACAGCACGTCGCTCCTTTTCAAAGTTCAGTAGACAATCCCACCCTAAGTTTTCCAATTTCCCTTCCTCCTTCATCCATGAGATATTAAACTCGGGTTCGGGGAGAGGTAAGTAAGCTGTAAGCTTTTGCTTTTTATCAATTGCTTTGCAATTTTTTTCTAGAGATTAGAATTTGAACTGGAAATTGGAGATTTCAGAATTAAGAAAATTTTGGTGAGCTTTTTATTGAATATATATATATTTAGAGACTGAAAGAAAAACAGAAATTAATCTATATATCTCTCATTCTTTCTATATTTATTATATGCTCTGTATCTATAAATTAAATTATTAAAGAATCATTGACCGCCTTCCTGCAAAGTGCAAATTGCGGCACCCAACGAGGATGAATGATCAAATGATTGTTTAGTTCAACACATATATACACTTAATTGCATTGACAATGAGGAAAAAAAAAATTATAGAAAATTTTCAGAATATGAAATATCGTGGGAGCAATTATAATAGATATATTAAATGTTTGAAACTATATATTTGCAATGTTTTTCAATTCATCGACGCTCCGTATCTTTTGTGCATGTGTTTGTATGTAAACTTTTGCCCTCCTGATAAAAATTTTTGGATCCGCCGCTGCATAGCGACGTAGCCATACACAGGGCGAAGGAGAGAGATTAAGGGAAGGAAGATTCAATTTCCATCTCCCATCACTTTGGAGAGAACAAAAAACGAAGGCACGCACACAAGCTCTCAAAAGGGAAGTGGAAAGAAGAAATGGCATGGAGAGGGCAGCTTTCTAAGAATCTCAAGGAGCTTAGGATTCTTCTCTGCCAATCCTCTCCTTCGAGTTGCTCTACCAGGTGGTTTTTTCTTTTCCGTCTTTTTCTTCTTCTTTCTTATCTGTTAAATTTTCCTGGAAATTTTCGATTTCTTTTAAAAAAAAAAAAAACAGCTTTTGATTGTTCTTCTTCTTCCTCTTCGTATTCCATTTTCAACCACTTCGCTTTGTTTTCCCCTCTGAAATTGAGATCTAGCTTATCATTGGTGTTGACAGGGCATTCGTCGAGAAGAATTACAGGGATCTCAAGGCTCTTAACCCCAAACTCCCCATCTTGATCCGTGAATGCAGCGGGATTGAACCTCAGTTGTGGGCTAGATATGGTATCCAACTCCTCCTACTCCCCTTGCCCTTCCCGTCCTTCTTTTGGTTCTTTTTACTTGATAATTTCTTGTCTTCCATCAACTGGTCCATTGTTGATAACTGTTACCCCCAGTAGCACACTGATGATCATTACACTCACAATACGTCAAACACTAGGCATCAAATCAACTTGTATGGTTGCAAATTCATCCATTATGTTGTTCATTATGATGCTGTGATTCTGCAATTTCACACTCTGGATCACTTTTACTTTTTATCGACCAAAAAAGATTATAGGTTGCCCTGTACATGCTGTTAGGAATGGACACACGGATTGAAAAGTCCAGAGGTTTATATACATCTCACTGCTCTTTGCAATTGTTAGCATGTTTAGATCCACAATGTTTACTTTGGTTCCCTAGTCATCCTTCTCTGGCATCTGTTTAGTTATCCAGTATCTTTCTTCCTCATTTGTTTTGTCTCATATTACATTCCCTTTAGTTTCATATCCTCAGACTTATCTAATGGGAGGGCAGTCTCCTACTTAGTTCATCTTTGAACTAATGGAACTTTTCTTTATCCCTAAAGAAATTTGACAATGGTTAACTGGTAGCAATCTGCATTTGTTTCTCTTATGAAAAATGTTTTTAAACATGATTCCCTCCCAACTGTGGTCTGCATAATTTTGAGAGCTTGTGTTCTATATCCTCGCAGCAAATCATGCTAACAAACATGTGTGCCACTATTGAAACCCATGTCCTCTTCCCAAGAAGAGGTTCCAATCCAACAAGATCCTAGGTTCAAAAATGGCCATAGCTGCCTTATTTCCAAGGTTTCATCATCAATGATAAAGCCTTCTTGTTCTGTCCCAGTTGTAGTGAGTCCTTTGGTGGGTTAATGGTGTCTAACTACTAGTGAATGCTGCATCGGCAGAGTATTCTACTGGAACAAGTGAAACAGGATGGTGAGTTCCTGCCCCAGTCCAGCAGAATTTCATCTCCATAGCACAGATACAGCTCTTTTGTGGGGAATGTTGTGTCAGACACATTGTCAACATAGACACACCTTGGACGTGTCCAACACGCCAATCTGTGTCCACCAAAGAAAATTTTTAAAAACAATTGCAAACACATGCATTAGACATTGGAAAACTATTATTTAACATGGCTGGGTCACATCTCAGACATGGCTTGGAATTTAATCTGAAAATTTTAGTTGGAAATTAATTTATTTTTAATTGAGAAAAGAAAAGGATGGGATGGGGGAGATAAATAAAGGCTAAATAAAAAAATAAAAAAAAAATTGAAGTCACAAACCTGCAAAATGGGTCTTGGAAAAAGTTTATTTTAAATAGATGATAATCACAAATAAAAGTGCTAGTCTTATCTTTCAACTATCATTTGTTGCTTGATATAGTTTAATCAAAGGATTTATGGTTATATTGTTCATGTCCATTTATACCTGTACATACATCATAGGATTTCATTGATGCCTTTGGTGGAATCCTTAGCACTTCCCCACTGACTCAAGTATCATCGTGTATATAGTCGAGATTCTTCAATTGGTAGCACCTCTGGTAGGCAGTAATTGCTGAATTCCCTGTGCAGCAGTTGCCTTGGTTCCAATCATAATATAAAGTTAACAGCCTTTACGAAAACACACCTTCACAACTGAGACTTTGCTTGGTTCTTGGACGGTGGTGGAGTTAATGTTGCCTGGTGCTCAAGTTTGTCATATGCTGTTGCTTATTTTCCAATCGTTACATGCAAAAAATCATTCCTGTCCCTGTCTTAATGATGGAATCAGAGCCTCATTGTTTCTTCCCAGGAGGGGTGGATGAAACAACAAAGTCTCCTTTTGTATACAAAACTGATGTTTACTTAAAAACATGTTCCGTTTCATATTTATCTTCGTTATGGTTCTGTTTCCATGTTGTGCTTCTTCAGCTTTTGTTTAGTAACTTGATAAACCCAATCTTTCATTTCTATTTTAGATATGGGTGTTGAGAGGGGCATCAGATTGGAAGGTCTAAATGAAGAACAGATCTTTAAGGCCCTTGAAGAGCTGACGAAAGTGGGAGCAGCACTCAAATCCTAATGTTTGCTGTTCAGCTTTGTCAAATGAAATAAATTGTTACTGTGAGATCTTCTGATCACAGTTTGTCCTTTGTTTTCCCGTGACTGTAATTTTCCTTTTTATTTTTCCAATTATCACCCAAGAATTGAAAATCATGTACTTGGTATTGTATTGCGTCTCCAGTTTGGTGTGACTGGAATGCCTTTTCGGTGCATTCAATGTTGACCTGTGATTTGAGCTGCTGTTTCTGGAATAGCACCTCTTGGAAAATGAATGAACAAGAGGATGGGCGGAATTCCGCAAGAAAGGTTGAGGTTCATGTTCAAGACTAGAGGTGCACGAGTATTTACACCGGACGTACACGGGAGGGTTGGGTCTTTGATGTGCAACAGTTGAGTGACTGATGGTACAGAGAGGAAATAGAAGTGGACTTGAAAAGTACAGTATCACAGAGGTAGATTTTGTGTGGATTAGTTCGCTCGATATTTAGTGGATTTTGCAAATAAAGATGGATTAAGGAAGTTTTATAGAATTGAGCGAATAAGTGGAAAGTGGTAGGAGATAACTAAGAAAATTACAAGCCTAGGAAAAGTAAAAAATATAACAGAATTTTGTCAGTGAAAATTTTTTAAATAAAAATTTTATTGAGTGAGTGAATTATATTATATAAATGAAAAAAAATAATTTATTTATATTTATTTTATTTTTTAAAAAATATATTTTTTAAAATAAGTTATTTTAAGTGTTTACATAAAAAAGTTTAGAGAGATATTTATAAATATAAATGTTTTTACACACTTTCAAGATATTTTGTTACCATATATAGGACGATAAAAGGAGAGGAGCAATACTTACAGTCCCTAAAGGCTCAATCTGTCTTAGATTTCATCTTCCAACATATTTGATGGGCTGGACAAAGAGTCCACGTGACAGTAGGCTTCGTCTTTATGCTGACTCCTAGTTTCAATATGGGGAATCAGTAAATGATCCCCACTTCTGTCTATTTATTTTCCTTTCCTCCTGTAATGTGAAGACATTGGAAAGCTTGCTGGTCAGCCAATAGCCATTTGCCAGAGCGGTACTTATCACTTGCATTGGGCGTGAAATGACAAACCCTTCACGGCAGCGGATGGTGGATGGGAATAAATATGTATGACGCGGTGGCAGCCACTGTGGGAATGGACCTTGTGGGCCGAATGGTATCGCCCGCTTTTTGACCTTTTATTTTAGTGGCAAGTCGGAAAGACAAAAGGTGGAAGCCAGGAAAATCGAAAGTAGGTAGACAAAAAAATTAAAAAAAAAAAAAAAGACAGATCGAAAGTGGAGAAGGGGTGGGTGAAACGTGTCCTCCCACAGAATCCTAGCATATCTAGGATGATTTTGCGCGGGGGATAATGGTTTTAATACGTAGAAGTGTAAGTGGAAGTCCGAATCCTAACCTTTACTACTTTAGTAAGAAATATGGTGGTCAGGTGGTCACTCATCAGACCAAATGCATCTTCTCCAAAAGGTTGCCACCTCAATTTTTCGTGGCTTTATGCTTTCAAGTTTATATTCCACGGCAATGGTTATAATAAACCATTTTAGAATTGAATTAATTAATTTGAAATATTTTTACACAGTATATACTTTTATAAAAAGTAAGACAAATTAATTCTTATGAATATGTGTGACATTTAACAAGCTTTTCATCTAGTATTGAATAATATAAATACAATTAGCAAGTGACGATTTTTATTAATTGCATGTAATATTTAAAAGGGAAACCTCACAATTCAATGCCCCTCAAATTTTCAATAGATGTATCCCTGTTTTATTAAGAGAGAGACAGAGAGAGGGAGAGGGCAGGAAGAAAGATGAGCTCTAACTTGGTTTGTATCAATTTTGGTTTAGAATTTAATTCAATTCGATTTTAAAATGGAAATGGATTAACTCAGTTCAGTAAGCAATTAAATATTTATATTGAATACTTATCTAAAAATGAATAAATTGATTTCAATACCGGAGTTTTGGTCATCAAATTCTTTGAACGGCATCTAGGATTTGATTGCTAGGATCGTAAGCGGACCATATTGTCCCTGTGCGTGGCATTAGAATGCTAGGGTGTTTTGGGGCAGAAGGACGTATTCAAGAATTTCTAAAATTGCAGTTGGAATGCATGCTAACTGAATCGAAAATTTTGGATGAAGTGTGTTCCAATTTGGATTTAGTCAAATTCTTACGTTGTAAAATTTCAAAAAACAGAATAGCAAACTAAATGGCGAGGAAATTAAAGCAAATATTAGGAACTTGTTTATTGTTTTAGCAGAATAAGAATATAATTTGAGTGAATTAGATAAGTAAGATTTACTCGCGAGGAGCAAATTAACTTGTTAGTTGTGAGGAACGATCAAGTAAATTAAAAGTCCTATTATTTCTATATTAGCCTTATCATATATATATATATATGGGTAACATTATCTTATATCGCATTAATTTACTCCATAAAGCAGGTTATATCATTGTTATTATTACTAATATAATCTACAGTTACAACGGTGTCGTAAAAAATCCAGGCGAGGATGGACGACTGCGCGCAATCTTTACTCCACGTCGTATCGTATCACGTGTCATCCTCCGGGAATCTCTGAGTCGCCCACATTTTCCACATTGCGTTGATCTCCGTTTCTCTTTGTTTTCTTTTCTTCTTATTTGTTTTTATTTTATAAACAGGTGGGAATATTAACCAAAAGTTATAGATGGATACGGATTCTTTGAAAGCACAGGCCGAAGAAAAGGAAGGGGAAAAGGAAAAAAAAACAAAAAAAAAAACAGGAGGTGCGGTGTGAAGAAGATTTGGCGAATGGTATTCTACATTGTGTTTTGGGTAGTACCTAAGACGTATATTTTTGTCGAAAATTCGTATGCCCATCGTATACGACAGTTCAGTCTACCACAACCACCGACATTGTGCCGTGTCCATCCAATCCAATTATTCCTCTGGTGCGGTGTAAACAGAGAGAGAGAACAGAGAGAGAGATAGAGAGAGAGAGGGAGAGAGAGGGTTGCATTGCATTGCATTCCATTCATATCTATTTTTCTGTCATTGGTGGTGTTGGCGGTAGAACGCACGCAGAAGAGGAGGAGGAGGCGGCGGGGGCGGGGGCGGGGGAGATTTCTTTTGGGGTTTAACCAACCAACAAACGATGGCAGCGTATGCGCCCATTAAAGGGTGTGATGATGAGAATGTTAATGTTTTTGCTGTCGCCAGGAGTAAGTCGTCGTCTAGATATAATACTCAAGTCATTCCTGTTAACACCGACGATAACGATGACGTAGAATTGGCTCTTCCCGCCCGTTCTAACCACATCACTAGTTTCTCTAAATCACAGTCCAACCCAAACATTGATGCCGTTGAGAACCCGAAAGCCACTATTCATAGTGGTGACGATAATGGTGGTGGTGGTGGCGGCGGCGGTGGCCGCAACACATCCTTTGTCCATCGTGCAAACTCAACAAAGCAGCAACAGCAACAACAAAAAGAAGGGCACCAGCAGCAGCGGCAGCAGAAGAAGAAGCAACAACGTGGAGATGGGGGCCGTCTTGTTTCTCTCGACGTATTTCGCGGGCTTGCCGTTGCGGTAATCTAATCTGCTTCTTCAATTCTCTCTGTCTAACCCTTTCTTTTTCTCTCTCTTTTTTTGGGGGGGGGGGTTATGTATTTCTGTTTCCGCTTCTTCACCCATCTTCTGCTCCAAATTGGCGCTAGTGTCATGGCGTGGCTTCCTTTTTTTTAAAAAGTTACAAGTTGAATCACGGGGCAGGAGCAAGGACCACCCTCTCTAATTAATATTTGACATATAAGCTTTGGGCCATCCCTTGAACGGGTTTAGGTTTGCTATATTAGTCCTCAATTTGATCTACTTCATATTTCACAATGGGCTCCAAGAAGACATTAATAGTCAATTGCATAGGTTTATAAGTTACTACTGTCGTGAAATATTTCTCGACAATAAAAGTTGCCTACTTAAGGTGACTCATTACATATTTCTTTCGTACATGCAACGGGCAGCTCATGATACTTGTGGACGATGCTGGTGGCCTTCTGCCAGCCATTAATCACTCACCATGGAATGGTCTAACGCTCGCAGATGTGGTCATGCCGTTTTTCCTCTTCATTGTTGGCGTCTCTCTCGGACTAGCGTACAAGGTATCTGTATTTTACATATGCTACAATTAATGACATTTTAGGATAGAGATGGGTACTTCCTATATGCTTCCTCTACTCCTCTTCCATGCTGATTTGCTTCCTACTTCCTCTACATTTTTATGATATTGAACTCAGTTGTGAGAGCAAATCTTAGTCTAGGGAAAATGAAATTAGATGAAGCAATTTTTTTTTTTTTTCATTTTTTATTTTCAGTCTGACCCTATTTTCGGTCTAACAGCTGATCTCTAGCTAATTTTTTGTTCCACACAGAAATTATCATGCAAAGTAGTTGCAACCAGAAAAGCAATACTGCGGGCACTCAAACTTCTATTGTTAGGCCTTTTTCTTCAAGGTTGCTACTTTCAAAAACATCCTTAAGATCATGCATTGCTGTTGATTGCTGGTTACCTTAACTATGTCATTATTTTCTCATACTATACATTATCCACCCTGCCTGAGCACAATGTATGCACTGAAATTAAAAAGGCAAATTCACTAAAAGTTCATCCTGAAATGAACCTCTTCTTTTTTTTTTTTTTGGTTTGTCGTCCTCATCTGTACTGAATGTCTCAGAGTTCATTTTTCTCTCTCGTCCAGGTGGCTATTTTCATGGCCTCAATGATTTGTCCTATGGAGTTAACACTGAACAAATGAGATGGATGGGCATATTGCAGGTGTGCCTTCTCTTTTAATTATCTTATCCGTTCCATCTTTTGAACCGAAAATAATATATTCTGGGCACATAAATGTTGGCCCTACAACCAGTTTTTGAAGCAACTAAAGTGTGTTTCGATGTGCTATTCAAGATGTGAAGACTAACTGTAGAATGCTAATCCCTACAAATATATCAACTCTGTTATTTAATGTAGACTGCTAGTCTTATGCTCTATTTTTTCCTTCCCAAGAGGATAGCGGCAGCATACTTTGTAGGAGCGGCATGTGAGATTTGGCTAAAAGGTGACAATCACGTTAGTTCAGAAATATCTTTCCTGAGAAAATATTTATTCCAGTGGTTAGTATATCTTCCATTGTTCTGGTGCTAGCCGTCACTTGCTCTTTACTTCTATTTACAGTATGACAACTTACTTGTAAACCTTCTATATCATGGTTTAATGTAGACAACTTTTATCAGGTACAATCAAACTATCCTAAAGAAATATTCTCTCCAAGATTCTAATCATACTTCTGCACTGCTTCCTTAATTTGATATCAGTTTTCTTGTTATGATCCATAGTAAATCCAACGTCTGTGCTGAGTTTCTGACATATTTCAATTTAAGCTTTGCTCTGTCAGCTAGGTGAATCCCCCATCTTCCTAGAAAGAAATACATTTGCAACATATTATATATTTGACACAAAGAGAATGTAGCCTTCAAGAACTACTCATCACTAAGTATTGGCACCAGTAAAGATTACACATATTTGACTGGAATTAGATCTGCATATGCATAGGCCATGTATAGTACCCTAACTTCCATAAAGTATCAGCAGAATTGTCAGTCAGCAAGGTGATTTTTAATGCACTTGAATCACCTTGAAGTTTTTTCCCCCTATACATCAGAGACTATATTTTACTTGTCCACAAACTTGGTCAATTGAAATCTTCAATAATCTGCTCAGTTAAAGCTGTTTGCTGACTCTCTTTCAGGGTCGTTGCTATGGGGCTTATTGTTACATATCTTTCCTTGCTATATGGATTGTATGTTCCTGATTGGGGGTATCAAGTTCCAGTTGATGCCCTGTCCTTGGCTCCAAAGATACTTCAAGTGAGACTTATTACATTTATTTTTCTCCTCTCAGAATTTCTACTTGGAATGCTTGATGCTTTCTGGTATATTTTTCTTGCATCCACTGATTGCCTAGTAGTAGTAGCCTGATTTGATTTATTTTCACTGAAGGTGAAATGCGACGTAAGGGGTGACACCAGTCCAGCTTGTAATGCAGTAGGAATGATTGACCGTAAAATATTAGGAATTCAACACCTATACAGAAAGCCAATATATGCACGAACCAAGGTAACTCTTCTGATAATGTTCAGTTGGAGTTACCTCTTGCTGCTTCCAAACAATCTCTCTATGACTAAGTTTTACCCTTCTATAATTCTATTCCTTTAAATTACTTTTATCATTCACTAATTTTTTTCCCCTTTCCACAGCAATGCAGTATGAATTCCCCAGACTATGGCCCAATGCCCCCCAATGCTCCTTCATGGTGTCAAGCCCCTTTTGATCCTGAGGGTCTCCTGAGGTTTGTTTACAGTTCTAACATGTTTCTTTGCAATGTCATCCTCTGCAATGACACTTTGGAAAACAACACTTGGGTGTTTTACCAGAATATGAGGATCAGTTAGCAGGAAAGCTAAGCAAAATACAGGGAGAAGCAAACAAAATTTTCATGTCATCTTGAGAATACAAGAATGTCTGTTTCAGTGTGTTTTAATTTTGTGATTTCTTCATGAGCCTTATTTTTGTCCTTGCAGTTCGGTAATGGCAATTGTCACCTGTTTGGTTGGCTTGCACTATGGCCACATTGTTCTTCATTTTAAGGTGATATGTCTTCCTCATACCAGATGGCGTGCTCATACTGTATTCCTAGATCTCGATTTTATGCCGCCACATAATTAAATGCAGGGCCACAAGGCTAGGATCATTCGCTGGATGATCCCATCTACGTGTCTTACAGTTTTAGGCCTGGCCTTGGACTTCTTCGGTAAGCAATCTGTTTTCATTTTTGTTAAGATGTGAATGTGATGGATGCTTTAGATTAGTATTGATGGTTTACCTTGTCTCTGTTTCTATTTGTAGGGATGCATGTCAACAAGGCTCTTTACTCGTTCAGTTACATGTGTGTCACTGCTGGTGCTGCTGGCATCCTATTTGTCGGAATCTACTTACTGGTTGGACATTTGATTATGCTGAATTGAAGTTGTTCTTTTTGTGCCCCCTCGCCCTTTCTGTCATGACTCTGCGTGTGATATGTTGAGCTTTGACATTAAGGGGTGCATACTCTTTTTTCTTTCCCCACAGGTAGATGTGTGTCAATACAGGTGCCTGACCATAGTTTTGGAATGGATGGGGAACCATGCCTTGACAATTTATGTCCTTGCAGCCTGTAATATCATACCGGTTTTCCTACAGGGATTTTATTGGAAGCAGCCTGAAAACAACATTGTAAATTCCTTCTCTGCAGAGTAGAAATTCATTTGCTGTTTCGTTATTTTTCCTGCTGCAGTTAGAAATTTCATTATACCTTCTCCTGATAGAACTTTTCATTCTCTGACAGCTTAGGTTAATTGGAATTGGAAGATGAACACTTGCAACTGCGACTATTCTCATGGAAAACAATTGCAGTGCATTGCGCAACTTGAGAAGAATGCTGGTGCTACTGGCGTTTTCTTGTTAGGGGAGCAATAAAGATGCTTTGCTTGCTCGCTCACTGTTTTCGTCACTGCCACTGCAAGGTGAAGAAGCATTTAGTGCTGATATATATTTGCAACACCTGAACATCAGCCATTGGTAAGAGCAAGGAGCACTACTCACCGAACATATACACTCTACCCGTGAAATTGTCAAATTCAGATGCTGATTATTACTGTTGAACCGTGGATATGATGATTGCCAAGAAAATGGCGCTTGTGGTCCCAAAATAAAATTTCAAGTAGTATACTTTAACAAGCCAATCTCATCAACGAAAAGAGAAAGAAAAGTTATGACACGAGTGCATCGCGTATAAAAATCAATATAATTGATTGATGTAACCAAACAGATCAAATTTGATGAACATAAACGCCCGCCTAAAACCAGATTATTATAGGCAAGTAGGAGGAGAGTCATTCACGGATAGTTTAAAATTCGCAAACTTAATACAGCACATAAATCATAAATTAACGCAAGTAAATGCATATGACGTCAATGAACTCGCTCAATTCAACGCCATTAATCAAATTATTGTCCCATTCCCACACCATGGAGTAGAATGTAGAATACAGAATAAAGAAGAGGAAGGAAAAAAAAAACAAAAAAACAGAGAGAATCATCAGGTGTCTCTGTCCCCGTTGCATTCAGGGGAAAGTGTGGGCTATCTGACCCCATCGGCGCAGTAATCGTAGATGGTTTATTTGTGGTGCACCCCAATGAGCCTCCTGGACTGGTAACCCTCCAGATCTTGGAACTCTTCCGGTCCCACCACCTCTTGCCCTGGGTGGCGCAGAACTTGGCTTCCACGGAGGCCTCGCAGCCATCCACGCGGAAGCCCTTGTGGGAGGCTATGGAGGGCGCCTTGGACCAGTCCGGGACGAGGAAACTAGGAGGAGGGGAGGTGCCCTTTTTGTAGTGGTTGATTTAAACTTTATTAAATTTAACTAACATCAAATAGTTAGATGCGCCAGCCAATACATTTATTATGTTGTCTGGACGACGGACGACGAACAAAAGTAATTAGCAGTCGTGATTGAAAAACGGTAGAATCCATATTTCTTATGTTATCATTCAGTGGGGAATAGTTCATCTATAATGTGTCCTCATTTCATTATTTTAATCATATGCAGTGACATATAGGATGCTTATATATAAGGTGGTGGAGGAGAGTTGAAGTGAGTGTGTGTGTGCGCGCGCGCGCCTTTTGCCGGACTCCACAGTACAGTAATGCAGTGTGGGAACCTCAATGCACTGGAACCCCTTTCAATTTTATTTGGTGGGTTGGTGTCTGCTGTAGAAAGTCTGCTTCAAACAGGAGACCAACCGCGATGACTTGCAAGCTAGCTAGCTAGGCATGCAGGATAACAGGAGGACAAATGTGTTGCTAATTGGGCGCATATATGATCAATAATCGTGTACATTTTGTGGAACTGCGTGGTACGCTAAATTTGTAGACTATCATCTTGGTCTGGCTATGTATATACGGGTGAGTGTTCCTCATTAGAATTGTGAAACAAAAAATGAAAAAAAAAAAAATTTTCTGAACACCAGGGACGGAGTTGCCCACTTAATTTTCATCTCTGCGTGTATATATCGGGCTGCTTCCGTTTGCCAGCTGGGGCCACTTTCTGTGTATACTAGTCAAATAGCTGGATTATCTTGTCGTGGACTGCTCTCTGCTCTTTTGTTACTTTATCCCATGAGCTCCGTTGAGATTTAACCCGATTGACTCTTCCCCCTTCCCCACGCCCCGCCCCCACCAAACCCAAAATAAAAGAAACCACGAGCGTTTACTTTGTATATTTTGCTGTTTCGGCTTCCAAGTAAAGCAGAAGAGGCGGTAGGCCTTTTATTCTCGTTTTCTTAATGGGTAAATGTGGGTTTTTTTTTTGGGATGAAAATATACTTCTCATTATTCAATTAACTAATCCACTGGGGTAAATTGATAATTAATAGTTACCATCCCATGTGTCATTCAATAAGAAAAAAAAAAAAAAAAGGGATTCCGATTCGAGGTCGAGGTATAACTTCGAGTGATGTGCGTTACATAAGGTGGAAAGAATTGTTAAGTTAGGAGACGAAAAAATTGTAAAGAAGATAATTATTATTAATGTAATATCCGTTGAATTGAGAAGACAACAAGGCGACAAAGTCTTTTAGGTAAATTTATATTAAATACGAGTTGAGTGCCACTTTCTCCTTTCTTTCTTCCCAATTTGAATTGGGAGGGTCGAATTTTGGTGGGGCCCGAAGAACAAGGTTATTCCAGTTTCTTTCCTTATTCAACCCAACAGCAGAAAGCACCACGATCTAGTCAAAATCTTTGATTAGAAACAATTTTTTTTTTATTTAGAAGCTACAAAAATATGAAAATATGTTTTTTAACTACTAAATACACAAAGAACAAACCAAATATATTTGTTCTTTGATATAAACTACACAAAGATATTCTTTAATTTCAAAAAAGAAAAAAAAAACTGAACTCACTTAAAAAAGCATATATTAAATTAAAAAAGTGATTAATTATATTTTTGTGTCATAAATTAAAAAAAAATTAAAATAAAAAAAAGAGAGAGAGAGACATTAACGACTTCTTTTGTCTTGATAGGTATAACTGCATAATGACATTCAAAAAAAGAAATTTGTAAATTCTTTCTTGTGAATTTACCGGAAGTACTCTTAAGGTTAAATCCTGGACTTAAAATTCATGCCCGCTCCCCAAATTCGAAACTCTCAACTCGCAGCTCAGGTCTGGTACGTCCTCTTGAGAGACTTGTCATTTACCATATTATTAGATTCTCCGTGGTCGCCACCAAAATAGGATTGTTTCTGTTTGCCAGTAAGAAACGAAATACGGGAGGATGTTTTTTTGTCGTCGTCTTCGGGAAGCATGCATAGGCATGGCAGGGAACAGATATAAAGCAGAGGTGTGCTGTTTGAGTCTGGACAGCAGAGACAAAAGGTGACAACAGAGATGATCAAATCGGGGGTGGGCGGCTGGGGGAGGGAATGGTGGGCTTCTGTCCAGAAAGAGTTTTGTCTCTCGCAGCTGGGATTGGATTGGATGGATAGACAGACAAAGCCCAAAGAGGAAGGGATGGGCACGTGGCATTGGTCTACGATGAATAGGCTAATGGCGTCACCCATCACGCGACAATATTTTACCTCCGAATTTTTTGTTTCGTAGTAGGTCAGTTATTTTTAGCCAACTGACACACCGAAAGAAAACAGTACACTTATAACAAAATCTCTCAATTTTTATTATTTTTTACATATTACAAAAAAAATTATCGAAATTTACAAATATTTCTCTTTTTAAACTTTTTTTCTTTGGTATATGGTATTTTGGTGATTACATACATATGCATAATTTAATTGTCAAACTAATCTACTTAATGAGGTATTCTCTATTATTAAAAACACTTTTTACAAATTATGCATGAGCTTAACCTTGTTTACGTTGTCACTTCTTCTATTGCTTGTATGTCACTTGTTCTTCTATTGCTTCTATGCTTGTTACTAACTTGAACTTCCATCCGTATATCCGTCTCGTGTATTGTTAGTTTAGACTTATGCTTATAAGCTAGTTTCTATGTTGCTGACTCAGAATCTTACTTGTATGTCAATTTTTTATATTATTAGTCCATACCTTTACCCATATATCAATTTTATGTTTTACTGTAACAAACATATGAGATTCTTGTTATTATTATTATTTTTTAATTTATTAAAAGAAACGTACATATCTTTTTTAAAGAATATTAAAGAATTTAACCTTCTAATAAAAAGATACATTAAAATACTTAAATACTCATTTACTCAATTAGTAATTTACTCACACAATTTACTACTAAACTAATGATCTAATATTTTTTTTTTTCGCCAATGTCCGGATATATTGTCCTTTGATTACAACCCGTGCTACTTGGTGTTAATGTCAAAGTCTGCGTCTACTACTTCTCTCAGCTTGTGATCATACACATTGGTCCTATGTTTACATTATTTTCTTTGACGTGTAAATTTCACTCCAACTTCACGTCAATTACTGTTACAGAGTATTACCAATATTGGCACTTAGAGACTGACAAACCATCTACCTCCGCCAGCACCCGCAAGTGATTCGGTTTAGCGTGATAAATATATTTTTTTCAATTCAGCTGCCATTGATACTTCTTTTTTTTGGTTCTCGTAACTATGCCAGGTGTAATGTATTAATGCATATGCTAATCGAATCGATAGATAGCTGTCGATTGAGTCTCCGGTTATTTGCTCTGAGTGCTTACATTGCATAGCACTTGGATGTGGACTTCGTTAGGAGATATGCCAAACTGATAATTAAATGCACCATAGCTGTCCTTTATAATGCACCATAACATTTGACTGGTAGTCTTATATATTCACGTTAGTTTTTACTAGTCATGTGTTGAGTCGATAAATATATCCCAGACTTGAGAGTTGAGATCAATGAGTTCTTGGTTTAGCGATACTGAAATACTCGAGTTCGATAAGAAATTTACACAATGAATTATCAAATTAACAATGGCAGCTGCTAGGATTGCTTTTAGGCTGTTATTCATGTTTTATTGGATAAACGGCATAATCTCACTATTTATAAGTCATGTATAGTTGTTGAATTATAAATTGCCACACTTTCTTCTTCCTTTCCCTCCTTCATAATTTATTAATATTTCTCGCAAAAAGCACTCTGCATAGGTACAAAGTAATTACTTTCGTGAAAAGCAGTCCATCAGTTATAAATGCATTAATCTTCGATCCTCTAATCTTGGTGAAGTAGCTGTTTGTCACATCGTTTTTTGGAATAAGCAGGATCATATTCTCTCATTCACATATAAATTAATGCGTTCGGAGGAGAAATTTGCACTGCTATTGGGATGAACTTTGGTGCTTTCTATTGACAAATAACATTTTGACCTCTGAACTTGTAAGTCTAATAAAATCGTCGTACTCCGTGGATTGGACCCTTTTCTTCCGAGATCTTATTTTTACGTATCCAAATGTTATTGATAAGGAGCGGGAGCTTCTCTCATTACCTAGTGGCTGACCCTGTTGACGGGGTCATATTGCATATTGCATGTTACATATATTAGGAAACGTCATATGTAGAAACAAATCGGCATATAATCCTTAAGGAGGTCTCGAGATTTGGAGGAGGGCGGATGGCCCCTTCGTAAAGATTTGAGTCAACTGATCAACTGAAAAAATAATAATAATAATACAAAAGCGTTGTTAACCTTAAAGTTCTTTATACAATGTTAATGTTACCAAAATGGCAGAAGCTAAAGCTATAATCCTTGGAGTAGGCCTTGTTTTATAAGAGAAATAAATTGATAATTTTATCTATAAATCACCATGAAGTACACATTACAAAGTCTTCTCTCTCATTTCTTATAATCTCGCATTGTCCTACACCTGAAGCCTCTAAAATGAATTTGTAATTTCTCAAGACTCTCAAAAAGTGCGGATTTTAAAGCTAAAGCTATAATATATATATATATATATATATATATATATATATATCATTCGGGCGTTTCCCAAATCATTATTTTGGAATGGCAGAAAGGAGGTAGATAGAATTGGAGTGTCGATGCCTCGCCATGGGCCAAAGTCCGTCTTCCGGGAGTTCGTTGATTCGTCACTTGTCTACCACAGATTCAGACTTATTCGAAGCTTGGCCCAATAGGCAAATCCTCCTTCGGCAAGCAAATCTGCTCTTGCGATTTTAGAGTAACATCGGAACATAAATTTGATCATGGTATAGTTTTAGAAAACTGCCGATGAGGCCAAAATCTGTCTGTTTAACGAGGAAAGGAGACTGATTCGAGCCAAAAACCATGAATTCTACTCGGTGGATCAAACCAATGAATAATAGCCTCATTAACTTTGCTGAATAAACCCCAAACGCGTGGCCTACAAATATAGAGAACAAAAGACGGATTCTCGATGTAAACCCACCCATATTCCAAAAAAAATGCAGGCGGGGCAGGCTAGAAATTATCAAGGCATTGCCCGTGAAGTTGACAGCAAAAAGAATACCAAAAAGAAGTTGACGCCGAAAAGGAACAAGGAAAAACTATCTAGTTTTCTTCTGTTGATTTTTCTTCGCATCTTCACCTCGATGCTTATGGGATAGATTTCAAGATGAATCATTGTCATCACAGATCACTTGACGAAGACTCTACCACTGCGATACCCATAGAGTACTTTCTGATTTTCAAGGATATAAGAACGCTTGATCCAACCCCAAGTAGGGGAAATAGGTAGGACCAAGCCTGAGACTCCTTCTGCCAGCCAGATGTTGAAGCAACGGCAGCACCAGCGAGGCTGCCTAGGGATGTGTTCTGCAAGATCATTGGCAGGCAGCCAATAACTGTAGGAAGCAGAAAATCCACTAAGAATCCAACTTCTGTAGCCGCCAGGGTATAATTGATTACATAGGAGGGTATGGGCGAGAAGCGTGCAAGAAGTACAAATCTCCAACCGTCCTGTTCAACTCCTCTGGAAAGAAGCTGAAAATATTTGTTTCTGTGTGCCCACTCCATGGCTGAAGCTGAACTCCTGAACACTAGCCTGGCCAAATCCACAATAACAAACTACTGTTAAGATAACTGGAGAAAAAAAAAGAGGGAGAAGGAAAGATAAAGATGGGGGATTTTTGAATATTTACTGTATCAATCATGCCCAACCAAAAGGAGTATATCCTCCAAATCTGATTTTACTCCCCACATCCATCTTTGCAAGCTATAAATCTACATCAGTAAGGGCACCGTACATGTCGACAAAACATCTCATCATGCTATCAACTTGTACAACTCAACTATTGAGCCAAGGGAATAGATTTGGTTTTGTTTCAGGGTTGTACAGACAATATCTCTGAACGGTAGCTCAAAACCAAATTTTGATGGTATTCTTTTGAGAAGTCTTAACTTGCAGAAAGAATTCTTGGAATTTTACTAAACCTAAGTCCCATTTAAAATACGAAGAGGGAAAGTACTTTACCCAACCAAACAGGAAAAATAATAGAACTTCTAAAATGTCTGAAAGAAGACCCAATAACAATAAGATTGAGCGTAATTATTAATATAAACAATGAATAACCATGAAACCTATCTGATCAACATTATAAGCCTAACATCTAGGACATCAATTTTGCAGAAATTACCAAGAATCTAAGATAAAGCATAACTATCCACATCAAATCCTAATACAAATATTTTTTTGTCAACTTAAAACATGTGGTAGGACCTCTGTCCCTGAAATCTTTGTTATTGGCAGATATATTGAAGGCTACCATCTTCATCACCCTTTCCAGTATACATAGCTTTCTAAACTTACTACATTTCATCCAGTTTCTCTCTTGGTATTTCACTTAAATCCCAAATAAATTACCTAAACAGCAATGGCATGCATTAGCCCCACCCCAGGTTGCTGGCATAGTCTACAGAAATGGCCACATGTCATTGATTAGGTGAATAAAACACCATGTGTCACGAGGTACTAGCAAATGCGTGTTTGCTAATGCCAATGGTAGTCAATTTGAAATACCATGAGCATTGTCAGGTTCTTCGTGTAGCCAATTTCATTGAATGCATGCTCATACGGTGCTTATATACAGATGTGATTACTCTCTCTCTCTCTCTCTCTTCTTTTTTTTAGGAAATATACAAAAGTGATTACTTGCATGGCTGAAATCCAGTTTTAGCTAACTCTCCTAGCTTTTCTTAAAAGCAAGAGTGTAGGAATCAACCTTCATGTAAATAGTTTTCACCATCCACTCATGTCTGCCAGCTTTTTCACACTTACTTCTTGCTCAATTCTTTTTCTTTCTTGTAGACAGGAATCCTAGTTTCTACACAATATGAACAAATCATTTTGTCCCAACCAATATGCTTCTATATAATTCTAAAATCTCTGTTATTCTCAATTCCCAATTTCTTATCAACTGGCATGTATCATAAGGTTTGTTTCAGTGTTTCTTTAGATTTCTCCAGTAATCCCGGAGCACCTAGCCACCTATGGTAGTGGAAGAATAGAAAGAATACATATTATTTAATCAACACCATAGATACCCTAATCTACCCCATGATCTCGATGCTATCTAGTTTCTCCGAAGATATAATTCCTATCCACATTTTGTTTCCTGGCACGACTAAGTTTGACTACAGATAGTGCACAATCAAACATAAAAAGAATAGTACAGCGATTCATGTGAAAAGAAAATGAATTTTTCTTTTTTGGCACAAAACAAGAAAGAACATCAATGGCTAGGAATGACATTTTCCAGTGAATACGAGTCAGTTCATATACTCTACAATCACTAAAGAATTCATAACTTAAAACAAGAAGCAGCAAATTAATGCAGATAGCAAATTACTGCAGATCCAATGTAGCAGAATAATTTTAAGGGTAAGGTGAAACAGGAAGAGAAATCTGAAAGAAATAATTGATAATGTCTTTTGTTAAAACTGATTGAAGATCTTAAACATTGACCAGACACACTCAACTCTAATTTCCAAAAAGCTGGACCAACCTATACCATATCTATTAATAATCACAGGGCCAAGGAGAAAATGCAGTGATGACTGAAAGTTAGATACAGCAATATGATGTTCCCATGGAGCATAACCTGGAGTGAAAACATATTGCCAGTGTGCCACAAAATGTGCATGTCTCATGTCTCCATCAAATAATGATATGCAACAACTAAATTCAATCACACAGTAAACTCCAGTCAAAGATCCACTTTCTTTTTGAAATACCAATAGATTTGTGGAAGATCCACTGCTTAAAAACTAAAGGATTCAGTTTATCTAAGCTGTCTGTGTTGAAAGGAATATCGTTAATTTATTCTTCCTCGTGGAGGGGGGGTTCAAGCTTCACCTCAACCGAGCGCCTACTCATGTTATTGGATTCCTTCTTTCTTTCCCTCATTCATTCTATTTACTAAGTTTCATGGGCCCAAAAAAGGAAAATATAAATAAATAATAATAATGAATTAAATAACTTGCAATCAACCATTCGAAATTTTTCTCTAAATGGTTTAGCCATCCAATCGCCAGAAAAATTAAACTACAAATACATTTCCTACGTTGCGAATAAAAAAAAACGAAGGAAGCAACTTTGATGTCAGTATTTATTTGTTTCGCTGATTACAGGAAATTGTCAAGAGAGAGTAATAGATCTCACATGCTGCAGATATAGGAATGTATCTGGAACTAGAAGAAGGGGAGGAGGGGGAGCTTTTTGAGATCCTTCTAAGGAGTTAAAAATATTCATGGTGAAGTAATCTAATCAAACTGTTTGAAGAGTTTCTTCCCTTCAAATCAAAGGATATTCCAAAAACCAACTGATCGCTGTCTAAGTTGGGTCGCCGCCCCTCCCTCAACTAGATGTAGATGAGATGAAATTATTTTAATAAAGAAAAGAAAGAAAGAAAGAGAGGGACCTGCCGAGGCAGAAGGAAAGGGAAGCTCCGAGAAGCTTGGCGGAAAAGACGCAGAGCAACGCAGGGAAGAAACCGAAGAGGAAAGAAGCGGCAGCCTCGAGGAAGACAGCGTAAGGCAAGCAAAGGACAATGGTAAGGGTATGAATGGAGACGTAGAGAGGAAGGGCCCAGATTCCCAAGCGATCAGACCAATAAGCAAAGAGCCGGAGAGCTGCGTCTCTGTTCCATTGCAATGGCAAAGACTCATTCTTTCGCAATATTTCGGCCACTACCACGGCAAAAACTCCCACCATCCCCACCGTCGCCGTGTACTTCCACATAATTTGTCTCTCTCTCTCTCTCTCTCTCTCGCTCTTTTCCCCCACTCCACAAAGCCCAAAGATCGTAACAACAATTGCACAATTCTGCGCGTCCCTCTGCCCGGCCCCGCCTGGGTGTTTTCTTCCTCTCTACGTGTGCGCGTGTGAGAGGGATACACAGAGAGAGAGAGAGAGAGAGAGAGAGACCGTCTGTAGTTCATTAATAATTGGATTTCTTCTGATCTGCCACAAAAAGACAAAAAGAGAGAGAACAAAACAAAACGAGGGGTGGGAGTGGGCCAGGACACTGCTGAGTTTGCATCACACCAACCAACAAAAGAAAGTCAATCGAAGATGGGAGATGGGCTGGACATGCCGAGTGAGGGAGTGAGTTTATGAATGATTCATGGACCTGCGGCTCTTGTTTGTATTCTGTATAACTGGTCTGGTCTGGCCGGATGTGGTTACTGGTGGCTTTTACTCGCAAAGGGCCGGCCGGGCCTGCTTAATTCTTTGAAACATTTTGGACCCCCCACCCAAACAGTGATTTTGCTATCGGAAAGTGCCCAAAGTTGTTAAGTCTTGCGGTATGTGCTGCCCAACAGTCCAACGTCGACACCAAAAACCAGTACGCACACAACAACCTAAAAAACAAAACAGAGGAAGAAGAAGAAGAAGAAGAAGAAGAAGACAAGGAACCCTCCTCGACTGGGCCTGGGCCTGGGCCTCCTCGGTCCCTGATAAAAAATTTTCTCCGTTAGACTGTTATCGGCTGCCCGTTTTTAATTTTGAGTCGGCCCCGCCGGAGGAAGAAAGACCGAAAATCACGCTGTTGGATTTCGGGGTATTTGACGGGTCTCCGCTCCACCGCTTCCGACCCCTTACCTACGACCACTAGTCATAGCCAACCCAATCCACCCCGAGACCGAAGAATTCTGGACAGTAAATTATGCGTACGGCACCCATTCTGCACTTCTATATGTATGTATGTGTATATATATATATATATATATATATATATATATATATGTACACACACATGGCGTCCTATCCTATCATTAATCAAATGTTGCTAATTGAAGAAAAAGTTGTTTAGACTCGTCTAATCTGCATGTGCGCAAGTGAGCGACAACTTACATAGCACAGTAAGGATGGAATAATTTTGCATGTGTGCAGATCTGGGTGCGTGCATGTAATTTTACCCAAACAATAAAGTACATTAGTTAATCGGTAATTGGTTCGTTTTCAATAGTTAAATCAAAGTGACCACCAAAAAGTCAAATATTCACGTAATCTCTTTGATAACAAACTGGGATTAACGATATGGAAAAGCTCACCCTGTCCACCTTCATTCAAATCTGCATGTATTCATTTATGAGCCTCTGTTTATCAAATGTCTTTGTGACTATTGTTGCGGTCCTAAAATTTCATATTATTATATTTTAGTGATAACAAAATATCAAGTATTGTTAATACGTTTATTTGAAAGTGATTAGTAAAAGAATTAAATCACACACAAATCCATGACTATAAAAATAATAATAATAATACAAATAACACAATAAAAATGAGTTAACTATTAGTTATTTTTTAAAAATTATTGTATTTTGATTGAAATAAATTAAATAATGAGTTATATAAATTTGAAAAATTAAATTTATTATTTTTTATACCATTAATTATGTATGAATCGAAAATGTGTGAAAAAAGATCTAAATATAAGGGTATATTAAAATTATTAAAATAAATTGTGTCAGTAAATTTATGAAAAATATAAATAATTAAATTTAAATTAGACAGTGAATATATATATTTCAATTTAATTTTAGACATAAAAAATAGTACATAATTTGAAATTTTATAAAAATATATATATAACTAACTCATTAAAATAAATACAAATTATCAAGTTAAAATAGAAAAAAAAAATAAATTACATTGTCAGTATAAATAAAAGAAATTTAAATTTGAAAAAATCATAAAAAGAACCCAAAAAAAAAAAGTGAAAGAGAAACAAAATATTTCTTAAATGGGATTGTGTGAAAAGAGTAAACAGATTGAGTATAAAAAGAAAGACTCGACAATGTTAAAAATTTTTAGAAAATATTGAATGGTTGACCGGATGTACAAAAGAGTGTTAAAAATTACAGACATTTTGAATTGATCGATTGGACGGATAGATAGGTCAATTGGACGGAAGAATAAGTCGACTAGACCAATTATTACGGTTAGATGTGACAAAAATACAAAAATTGAAAAATTCTGAAGAATTTAAATAGCTCAATCAGAACAATTTGTTGCAATCAATTGATGTAAGTTAAAAAATTTTTAAAAAGTTAGAATTGTTCACCTAAAATTATAGATCTTCAATTTTTAATCAATATTTAAAGATAAAATTTTATATTTAATTAAAATTATGATTTATTTTTATATAATAAAATATATTTAATTATAATAATTAATATTAATATATTAATAAATAAAATTAAGTATTTTAAATATATTAAATAAAAAATAAATATATTTTAATAAATTAAATAATGAGGAAGATATAATGTTAAAAAAGAGGTATTTTGATTTTGTAATAAAATTTTTATAATTTTGTGTTTAACATTACTTGTGTTTAAGGTAAAGTAACTTAAAAGTATTGTAAAAATGAATTGATATTAAATTAATAAGTATAAAATTTGGTGAGTTTGCATTGAATTATTAATAAATATAGTGTTTAGTAAGTTTAACACCAAATTAACAAATATAATTATTAATAAACTTAATGTAAGATCAACAAATTATGTTGTAATAATAAATGAAGAACTTTCAAAATATTAATTTTAAAAAAAAATATATATATATATATATATATATATCTGTTCAAAAATTAATTTAATTTTTATATATTATTGTATTTAAATTTTTTTATTTATTCATTTTTAATTATTTATTTGATCATTCTTTAAAATTAAGAGCAATTATGGATCCAGTAATCAAATCCAATTCACTCCTTTCGTGAGTTATCTTGAGAACCAACCGACGCCTACAAATTTTAGTAACGCGCGCGCATGGTAAACACAGCCAGGCTGGGAAGTGCATATCAGACCGCTCTAGAGGATACTTGAGATTGGGTGGAGGATGATCGGTGATTGCTTAATCTTCGGGAATATTGGCATGCCACTGTCACACTTGTCTTATGATGGCACGAACAAACGGTTTATCCTTGATTTGTTTGTTTTTACCTCCTTCGAACAATTACATGAAGTTTCCGTTCCAGCGCGCGCCCATATCCATCCATATAATTGGACAAACATAAGGTCTACTGCTAGTGTACGGACAGGGACTGTCCGTGATATCAAAAAACATTCTTGCTAATTGCATAAAATTAACGAACCATGTGCTGCAAATTGCAACGAAAGAGGTAAAAAGAAATAATCTTTGTATTTTTATTAAAAATAATTAGTAAAGAAAAAAAAATCACTTTTTAAAGTTAAAATTTATCTGTTAATAATAAAAAAAGACACTCAAATTAAAAATTAAATTTTATTTAATTATCAGATGAAGTCAAATGCAACGGAATTCAATAATTTTATTAAATACAAAAAAATAACCAAAATACTTTTATGTATTTGAGTAATTTCTGTTGGTTAGATCAAATGTTTATATATATATATATATAGATTGACGATGTCTCTAAATCAATCTACCTATGGATGAACTGCGGTGCTAAGTGTGGAGAGGACAACTGGGAGGACGATGGAATAATAATGAAACTTTCTCCGGCGGAATCTCGTAGTTAGGACCTATTGATTTCTTCGTTTCCAATCCGGGCGAATAGCGTTGCTAAACGAAACTTAACCAACCATAGAAAATACCGACGGTAAAATTTGGGTCAATGGACGTAATAATAGTGGCAATGTCGTGAATCTACCTATATTCGGCAGATCACTCTCGCATCATGCCGAGGGCCCTCTCAAAGCATGTCATCCTAACATCGAAGCTTAACTACCTCAAGGCAACAACCCCATACTAATGGTCGAGCAAGTTGCACACATTATTTATTTATTTATTTGGCACAATTGGGATGTTTGAAAAATCTTTGGCCACTGCCGTGTGAGTGTAAAGATTAGTGGTCGAACTAGTAAGTAGATAAAAGGTTGTTAAACAAGATGTGAAATTGTTAATTCATTATTTTTCAGAGTCGATGACATTGGCTATTACGATTGTGCGCGTGACTGAAAGATGAATCCCGGTAGGTGGGGGGAGGAAAGGCTGAGGGGTAGAAATTCAAGAAACCCGAATTGAAATAGGAGAGTTTGGGGTAAATAGGTGTTCACTTCACCTGAGAGGGGAAGGAAAGGAAATGGATCGGTGGAATGCATGGAAGGTTTCGGTCAAACTATTACGGCGCGTCAGTCAAAGTTCACAACCGTGATAGCAACCAGTGGAGACTAGTACTTGGTCTACTAGATAGACCACTACGTTACCGGTAGTGCCGCGTGTGCTTGCGGCGTGCGAGCCATCCCAGTGGCACAGAATAGAACCACATGAACATGGATCGAAGGTCGACTCCTCGTAATTGCAGACAGACTACTCCTTACCAGCAGTACTGCGTGTGCGTGCGGCGTTCGGGCAATCCCGTTATTCCATTTCATATAATTCTATTAAATGTAAATGCCTATATAAAAATAGGTACCAAATTATTATAATAAATTTATATTCAATGTGCGTGAGTTTCTTTAACTTTTTTCTGTTTCACATAATCTGTTATACGGCAGATCATACATGTTATCGATTTACATGGATGCAGCTGACGTCCCCAGACACAAATCCCATTATTCCATTCCATTATTCTGTTAGTCATGGAGAATCACAAACGTACATATATATCGAGGAGTCGCGTCAACTTTATTAGTATATATCTAATAATAAAAGGGAAGTTTGTTATATTTATTTATTTCTTATAAATATAATAAATATATTATTTTAAAATATACGTTTTTTTTATTTTAGTTGAATTTTTTTAATTTTTTTTTTTTTGTTGTGTTTAATACTAAATTAACTTAACGTATTCTTGGAAGGAGATAATTTAGAAATTCTCGGAGGCAGATTCAAATAAAAACCTTGACCCCCGGGTGGTCTTACTCACGCCTCTCCCTAAAAAAGCCGGGCTCTCTGTGTCCATCTCTCTCGTTTTCTTTGACTGCTACCACCGTTTCATTCCTCCCCGTTGAAAATGAGATGATACCAAAACTAATTAAATATAAAATATAAGCCTATGGGTTTGGCTCTATATGCGCATCATGTAATGTACATATCTTGTAAAAATAGAAGAGCTTGATCAAAAAAAAAAAAAAAAAAATATATATATATATATATATATAGAAGAGTAATACGCTGTGTTTTATTATATTCTGCCCACTCCCCCCCCCAAACCATCAAGGCATCACGTTGCAGGCCAGAAGTGGAACCCCAGGAAGTTCGTTTAAAATTGGCTTTACAGTTACATAGATCTGACAAACAAAACGGCTAGTTCAATCCATTATATATATCCTTACAGCTAGTAGCAATAATATATATAGCATAGGCATGAAGACGTTGAATCTGCAGGTGATCCAACGGTGCTTTCAGTTGCTGGGCAACCAGTTCCCCTGCGTGAAACTACAGCAAGAGCCACCGGCGGCGGCGGCGACAATCAAGCTGGTGGATCCCGATGGGCTGCGCGTCAAGATCTACGACAGACCCATCCATGTGTCGGAGCTGATAAAGGAGTTTCCGAATCACCTGGTCTGCCGCTCTGACTCACTGTACATAGGGAAGAAGATTCCAGCACTCTCCGAGGACGACCAGCTTCAGTTAGGCCACGACTACTTTCTTCTTCCCAAACACTGTTTCCAGTCTGTACTCTCATTCGTCACCCTAGCCTCCTTTGCTGCCAACTCTCAGTCCCAGCTGTACCGACTCCCCACCAACCAACTGCCATCTTCAGCATCGTCGCCATCCTCGTCCAGAGCATCAGCGGCATCAGATTCAATAAATATGAAAGGGGCGCTGGCGAAGAAGATGGGCACCTGCAGCCAACCCTTCCACATACAGAAAACCCAATCTGGGTGTACGAGGATACGTCTCTCCGAGGAGTTTATTATATCGCAATTGATAGAACAAGGCAGAGTCAAGAGGATAGAGACGGAGGAAGATGACGAAGATGGGAAAAAAACAGGGAGAGTGTGCACTACTCCGCAGTTGCACAAGGATTACGCGCAGCTTGTTGGGTCACGCCTTACATGGAAACCCGAGCTCGATACGATCCGCGAAACCACCACGACTGAGAGTGAGAAGAGGAAGCTAAACTTTTCCCCATCATTTGGGATGATGAATAGAACGAATATTATTGTTAAGAGATCGTCGTCGTCGTCGTCGTCATCTAATGGACACCCGTCGTCCTCCTCCTTCTCCTCATCCTCCTCTAAAGGGCTAACCAGCCGCCTCGAGACTACTCCCGAATCATCAAAATCCAAGTCCAAGACCAAGAAGACCAAAACGATCAATATCAAATAAAGAAATCATGATCATCTCATCGGCATTTGTTTATCCAGTGCCAGCTGACTCATGTATTTCAATTTCCATCTTTTTCGTTTTTTTTTTTTTTTTGTTATTTATTATTATTTTGAAATTTTGGGGGCTATCAGTGTGACTCCTGCACATGCATCTGGATTTGTGAAAATGAAACTTCCCAAAATGATTAGTAAGTTAGACGATACAGAATTTAGTTCTCCGTTCTATTAAAACGGTTTTGAATTCAAGAAGTACAGGTAACTGGTAAATGGTACTAAATAAAGTAAGTAGTAGAACTGGAGGAGCGTTGGTTAACTGCTTAATTGAAAATTGCCTGCAATCTTAATGTTAGGTCCCCGACTCAAACATAGCCTTCCGGGAAAAAGAAAAGAAAAAAGAAAACTGAATAGTAATAATAATAGTCAGCTGGAGGAGAAGAGCAACTAGAACTTTGATACACTGGACAGGACTGGATGTGGATCGGGAATATTGAATGGGAAGGGGACGACGACAAGTTAACAGTCAACAAAAGTTAGCTTTCAGACTTTGAAATCTTACCCCTCATTTTTTTCCTCACGCTATTTTAACTGTTTCTTTCCGGGAAAATGTTAAGCTGACGCGAGCGAGGGACGCACTCGTGGACAGAAGTGATAATAACCGCTGATTATTATGCTTAGAAAACAATAAAAAAAACAAATCAATTATAATTAACAATTATTATTATTATCTATATTTATAAATGCATCTAATTTTCGTTTTATGTACTAAAATTCTTCCGCCTAGGGCGCAACTATTTACGCCATCCTAGTTGTCACCACATCATCATCATATTTGGGTTATTTGTCACTCGTACTGTGCGGGATGATTCTCCCTCTGTTTCTTTTTTTTTTTTTTTAAATAGTAATTAGTAGATGATCAGAACTTGGGACAAATGTGTCCCTAAAAATAATTAGTATTACGGTACGAGACACTTTCTTTATTTTTAAGGATAATTTGATCCCAAGCAGCTCTTCGCTTCGAGGGTCTAGAGACACTTTTAGAGGAGGTTCGTAGGCTCAGGTGACCAGTACAGGAAGATTCACTTTAATTAGTTGGTAGTTTAGGCTTAGCTGGGGTTTAACATTTACCTCTTACCTTTGCCGGCTTTGCTTTAACCTAACTCCCTAAACCCTCCCTCTTAACTCTAATTAGTGGATTTCAAGGTCTTCAATCTTTAGACTCGCCGAAGTGAATGGGTGTAAAAATCCATAATTTAAGCTTATTACAATTTATCAGAAGCCAATCGGAATACGATGAGAAATAGAAATACAGAAGAAATTGCCGAAGAGAAATATATTCTCAGTCGTCGACTCATTTCTATGCGCACCGTATGCAAAGAATAAACATCAACAACGATGAAATCCCCCGAGGGCAAGTAGAGAAGCATTAACTGAAAACAGCAAATGGAGACCAACAATTATATTAAATAGGGAAACAAAAAAAGAAGAAGAAGAAGAAGAGGAAGAAGCCGAAAAGAAAGAGGCGCATAAGACAACATAGCAATTTCAACTGAGCAAATCCTAGCCGAGGTTCTTCACTTTGTTCTTTAATTCATTCTTTTTCAGCGAGGAGGAGCATGCCCTACTTATGTAAGTTTCGGATACATATTTATAGAAATAAAGTTATACCCGATGTATAGCAAAATTGTCAATTGAATCAAGAAGCATCATAAGAGTTGATCATTGCGACCTTCTCTCGCCACATCCGAAGAATGCCCTCCCAGACACTGTTGAAATGCCAAATCTACCGATATACTCCTACTGAAGGGAAACCTTATATTCAATCTTCATATTGTCATCCTCTTGGAAGGCGATGCCTGATCACTCGCCTTTCTTCATCTAACTCAAAATTGGCTCCAGAAAAATCCGTGCTGGAAAAGAATGGCCTTAAATCACTGATTCCACGTTCCTCGGCCTGCACAATATTTGGTCAAAATCCAGACGTCAGTACAATCTACCTGGAGCACATCGCCTCCCTAAGGAAGATAATAAGCGACAAATGAGTTTATTTCCGCTACCATGCTCAGCAAATCCTCTACTTTCACATCAATATGTGTGAGCCCTGAAGCAGAACCAGAAATTATTTCTTCAAAACGCAGCGCTTTGTTCACGAGCTCTTGTAAAAGATTCAGAAGCATTCTATTGTAGTCCATTTTGTAAGTTATGTACCTTCTGAAACTCTGCAATGATATCGTACATCCAAATCATGCTCAACTTATATGCTGGATCCAATGCTGTATGAGTACCATATTCATAAAGGAAAGTAAAAAGATAAATATATAATTTTAATTCTAAGTTTATGAATTTTTTATTTTATTTTATTTTATTATGAACGAAATTTGAATAAAACAAAAAAAAAAAACAAAAACAAAAAACATATGAACTGAAAAATTAAAAAAACTGACCTAAGAAATGCATCAATATAAAACTCAGAACATTCAAGTAATAATATGACAGGGAAAAATTGAAGCACAGAAAAATGGGGGGAACAATGAATGTGAAAAAAATGATCTTTCACTGCACATATTCAACTGCTTATATCCATACAGCAATCCTTAACAATATTAATAAATTTCCATTGGATAATTGGTGGTAGATCAGAAGCCATTAAGAAAAGACAAATCAGAGAACAAAAAGAACATTGGTAGTCTGATGGTTGCGTCATTCATATTGATAAAAGTCTTCTTATTTATTTTCCTCTTTTTTTTTTCTTTTTTTTTCTTTTTTTTCTTTTCATGATAAACAAGGATTTATATTCCAATGCATTGTACCTATTTTTTGGATGGAACAATGTATTCTACTGTAAATATCTCATTCACAAAGAAAAATTATGAGATCGCAACCACTGTCCTACTATACCTTTTGCAGAGCCCTCTGCACTCCATATTTTTGTGTTGAGATGAATGAGTTTAATAAAACACGTATTCCCATGTCAACATCTTCTTCAGTAACATGCTGTCTGAGATGCATTCTGGCATGAGCTTCAGACATTCGTATCATTGATTCAATGTGCCTCACTGCTATTGGAACTCCTTGTCCATGCTGCACAAACAAAGTTGAGATGAGTTACATTTCACAAGCATCCAGGTACGGTATTATCATTATAGTCTCCAGGGAAACAATTCAATGAAGACATCACCGAAGACTCCCTCCGAAGTTCAGCATAAACTTGTGTGAGCTTTTCCATGTCGGAATCATGCAATCTTGGAAATGTGTTCAATTTTGCATATGTTATGTACTTCTTCAGCAAATCCTGAGGAATAATCTGAGACAAGGGAAGTCTTGAGGAATAAGCTTAGGATTGAGAAAATGAATGACCAACAGATTTGATCAAGATGAATGAAATACTAGTGGGTCCTCAAGCATTGAACCTCTGGATCATCTGGACTTGCAGAGACTTGAATATCTTCTTGGGACTCATTCAAGGACCTATCATCTATATTAGCACCTTTGGGTTGTGACTTGAAATGACTGTCAACTACAAACTTTGCAAGCATCTCATCTGCTATGGGGTCGACCAGATCCTACATATTTGCAACCAATTATCTTATACATCAACATAAACCAAAGTTATGTGCACAGAGAGGGGTTAAATTTAGGAGACTATCACCTTAACAACACAGAGGATATCAAAACGAGAGATGATGGGATCTGTCAACTCAACATTTTCTGAAAAACTTTTTGAGGAATTGTATCTGGATAAAGGTAAAGTTACTTCAAAAAGAATTACATACATTGAAAAGAAAAAATAAGGTCCTACTTCCCATAAATAGGTTCTCTACATTATTCACTGGAAGTAAGTTTCCAACTAGATACCTTCCTCCAATAGGATTTGCAGCGGCAATGACAGAGCAGCGAGCCTGGAGAGAAGTAACAATTCCTGCCTTTGATATGCTAATGCTCTGCTGCTCCATTGCTTCATGGATGCTCACCCTGATCATAAGCAAATGACTTATTGCTCAAAATAACAATATCCAATGCCAGCATATGGCAAACATTTCCATACCTGTCTTGATCATTCATCTTGTCAAACTCATCAATTAGACAGATCCCTTTATCAGCCAGAACAAGTGCCCCTCCTTCCAGGGTCCACTCTCTTGTCACCGGATCCTTGTGCACTGCTGCTGTTAGACCTACAGCAGATGCTCCTTTACCAGTAGTATAGACGGCCCTCTGTCCAGTCTTTTCAACATACCTGTAAGAAACATCCTTTGTTTATTCCTTCATATTCATTACAATGCCGATTATATCATTCATTACACAGGATAACCCTTACTTCAAAAATTGGGATTTTGCTGTGCCTGGATCACCAAGGAGAAGTACATTGATGTCTCCTCGTAGTCGGTGCTTCCCCTCAACATTTTTCTCTTGCCCTCCAAACATTGCAAGAGCTATTGCAGTTTTTATGTCCTCGTGGCCATAAATTGATGGAGCAATAGACTTGATAATCTGTTAATTTATTTCATAAAGCAATTAAAAATTAACTGCTAGAGAAGATAAATACAAACAGAGTTGATTAAAGAAAGTTCCAAGTGGCAAACCCGTTCGCCTATCCTTGGGTCTTTTGCTAGCTTTTCAATTTCTTCTTTGTCCTCCTGGGTAAGTTTGTAAGCAGAAAACAAATCCTGCTTCTTTGTGACATAGTTTGCTTCGATCACAGTGGCAAAAACGGGAAACCCATTCTTTGTGTTCAAAGATAAGTCAAAGTTATTTGTGTATGTGCCAGTGACCTCCTGATATGTCTCACAAGAAATAAAGCATAGAATGAGATAGCAATCACCAAAAAGAAAAGGGCAATAAGAAAAACACATCTAGTAAAAGGATAATACAATCTCTTCTCCTGGTCGGGCACAGTCAATCAAATCATTCAACAGAATCACTTCCTTGTATCTTGGAAGCCGACCAGCAGGCACAATTCCTGGGCTTTCCTGGAGCGTGAGTTTCTGATAGTTCCTGTAAATTGTCTGCAACAATGCATGGAAGGACGCATGAATTCCAATCCTGTTGGGATGCATTTATCTGCTATAATGGTCTTGTGTGCAAACAAAATGAGAAAATAGAACCATATCCCAGTGGGGAGTGGGGGTGGTAGGTTACTTTGGACCCATAAAAAATCACTAGTGGAAAAGAAATCATTTCCTTTTGTTCTTCTAAAACTCTTTGGTCACAGAAAGAGAAATGAAAAAACATCAGGTGCTTCACCTGCTCAATGTTCACTGTGAATGGTCCCTTTGATTGGCATTCAGGGCAAGAACCAACCTTGACTTCTGAATATGAATTCTGAAAGAATGGTCCCAAGATTGCCCCACATTTGTTGCAATCATATTTTACCTGTTGCAACTGAGGGAAGACCCCTGAGCGTCTAGTAACAACTCCCCCAATACGAATCATGGTGTTCAAGTGGATCTGCCTGAAGATCACAGCCAGTCAGCAGAGTTGAAACCTCAAGGAAAGCAAACATTCAAATCCAATCACAGGAAAGAGATGGTTAATAATACCTAATGTTGCGGATCTGATCATAAACTGGTAAGTTGGTAATGCGGACAAAGATCTTTTGATGGATATTCTTGTAGTTTGGATGCAATTCAAAGACAACATTTCTGGCAACTTCTTCCATGACTTCCAGGACAGACTGAGGGGCATCAGCAAGCCATATGGCAATATTGGGATGAACATAGATAAACTGTTTATAATCAATCTCCAAGCTACACTTATTAGCTGCAAGTGCACAGTAAACGATGGTGATGAAGTGAACAATGCAACGCAAAAGTTCTCAAGATAGCTCAATGCATTTTATAGATTCCACAGTCCTAAGAAAAAAGTACACATATGTGCAGGTGTTTCACCTGAGACCATCTCATTTATTAGTCGCACATATTCAAAATCTCCATGTCCATTCTTTGGATTAACATATGTGAGTAAGAATTCTTTGAACTTCTTGGCAATAAAACGTCGCACTTCATCTCTTGTTACCCACTCCCTCAATGTCCCTTGGACACGATACATTTCAAACTCAACTTCATCACCATCCTCATCCTACATATAAATCCCTTTCAGTGAGAACCGACAAGACATAATTGCCCAGGACTGTGCCCATCGAAGAAGAAAAGAAGATTTTACCTCATAAGGATAGTCGTCCGTTTGATCAGTCATGGGGACATCATCCCTTGAGTGTTCCCGCTGTGATCTTCCAGGTGAGCTTTGCGTGCCATCTGTATCATCATAGCCTCTTGGGGGTCTAAAATCGGCTCTAGCCCTTTTTGAGGGCCTGTAGTTGTCATCATCTGTATCTGAAAGGAAATGTCAACAGTCACGGACAACCTTTTTATTTTTTAGTCATTAATAAATGTGAGCCACGGCAAGCATATAAATTAGTTCCGAATCATGGAGGAAATTAGCGAGAACCATCATATAATTGGTCCTTGCTTGAAAGTCCTCGGGACAGTATAGAACCCGACATAAAAACTAAAGCTTGCCGATTATTCAAGTTGTTTGATACGTTTCATTGCTAGTGGATAGAGGTAAGAGAAATTTGTCTTCTCGAGCTATGCAAATAGGCTCCTAAGATCCAACAAGATCAAGATTGTGTGACAAGAATTTCGGATGGGGAAGTCCAAAGTGTGGTTTCAAATACCCAAGCATAGCAAATAAAAATGACAGTAACAATGTTTATGGTAATAGAGGACTGCAGGTGCGGACATGACAATGGCTAAGAAAAGAAAAGAAATTCAGAAAGAACCATGGTCATGGAGGAGCTGGGGAAGCTTGCGGCTGGAAAAGCGGGCATCGCGGGCATTGAGCTCAATCTCGGCAGCCCTACGGTCGCGCATGATCTGATCCAGATCCCTTTCGTCCTCCAGGGAATCATCCAGCCCCAACGATTCGTACTGGTCCTGCTCTTCCATTCTCCGGTAATCGCTGCCATTTTGGGTTTCCAATTTCTCATTATCAACTAGGATTTATTTTATTATATTATTGGATTATACAAAAATTGTAAATATCCCTCCTTCCCACAACACCAACAACAACTACTACTACTACTACAGATACTACTTTATATAGGAGGACAGGAGCGCGTGCCGTGCAGATGAGATGAGATGATGACTCACTCCATGAAGTCGTCGTGAAAGAGATCTTCTCCTTCTTCTTCCTCCTCCGGTACTTCGGGCTCGTCCCTGATAATTTCGGGATCGACGGCTGCCTCATCGTCCTCCGTGTAATTATCGGAGTTTTGGCTCGTATTCAGAGGTAGTCGGTCCGTGTTGAAGTCCGGGGAGCTGGGCGATTCGGGCGGCGTCGGCGATGGATTCTTCGATGCCATTGCTTTGGTTTGGTTTCGTTTTTTCTGGTGGGGGGTGGGGGTGGGCTTGTAGAAATGCACAGATAATTTTGCCGGTTTCCGATTCTGCTAACTTCACTAGGTCACTAACGAGCTGTGATAAAAGTGTATAATCTGATAAATAACATTGGGTCGGGGCGCCTTTTTTTTTTTTGGCGGGAACCTTTGGCGCCAATTTGGGTTAAGTGGCTCCTTCTCTCTCTCTTGCTGTGTTTTATTTTATTGATGTTTTTTTTTTTAATTTTTATTTTTTTTTGGGTGGGTCAAATCTTCAGATTTTTGCCTTTTCATTTTATTATTTGTTTTGTTAAATTAAAATAATATTATTCGGTACACAAATCATCGCGTAATCGCAAATGCAGCGTCCGAACTGGGCTTTAAAGCTCCGATAGGCCGAACCAAAAGGAACCCAACGCCAATCCCACTGTGAATGTGAATGTATGCCGATTGCTCAAGGCACAGAGGCAGCCGCTTGGACACAGTCGTTTTTCTGATTATACGTTTAAGTTGTGATAAAAGTAAAATTTTTTTATATATATTTTTGAATATATATATATATATATACATATGATTTTGGAGATAACAAATGACGTGGTGGACTCAGGATCACGGGATGGTAATTTGAGATGAGCGGTGGATTATGGTTAAATAAATAATTAAATAATTAATAATTATATGGGGAGGAGGGCCGAGTGCGAGGAGGTGATTGCGAGTTAGTTTGGACGGGCCCAAAATCGGCGGAGGAAGGAAGGAAGCAGAGGTGTCTGTTGCTGGCTGGCTGGCTGGCAATTGGCAAACCATAAGCTCTCCGCCAACGATCCCTCCCCCAAGCCACTTTCCTCTCGTCTCAACTTTCCATTTCCTCAAGCTCAGGCGCCGGGAATTGCCAGGTTTGGTAACTTTTATGTTTTTTCTTCTTCTTTTTTTCCTTTTGAACCTTAAAAGAGATTCGGATCCCTCCATTGCACAACCATTGTTTAAATGTCTGTTAGCTCTTTTGTTTTCTGTTTCTTTTGTATATATATATATATATATAAAAGTTGCTCCTTCTTCGTCTTAAACCTTAATTTAACGTTCTATCTACCTACCTGCCTCTCGACATTGTTTGTTTGGCGGTAAGCTTTTTCGTTTCTCTTCTTCTTCTGACCTTTGCTCTTTGCATTCCCCTGTTGCTCTTCATTCTTCCTCTTGCGTTTGCTTTCACCCTTCTCGCGCACCAACATTTTCTTTTTTTGGTTTAACCATTTGTTTCTCTCTATTTTTTTTAATAAAAAAAAAATAATTAACTGATACATAACAACAAAAGATGAATATTTGATGGTCGGATTGGATGTGGACTAATTTCGTCTATAAATCTGCAATCTGCATATATATATATAATGGTGTTGCTCAATGCAGGTGGGGGGAGGGGAATAAAATGACGTGACAAAAGAGAAGGAGATCTGGCGGCTGGAGACTGCAGGAGAGGAGGGTGGGCTGACTGGATCCCGCCTGCCAGGGGAAGCCTTTTCATTACGTAAATCTTTGTCTGCAAAATACAAACAGAGAGAGAGAGAGAGAGAGAGAGAACGATGGAGACTGGGGGCGAGAGGCTCCCATCAGAAAACAAGTACTCCAGAACAACAATGCCTCAGTCCGATTCCAGCCGCCGTGTCAGTTGTAGTAACAATGACCGCCCTGACCTTCGGCTTTATCAAGCTTGGAAAGGCAGCAATGTAAATTATATTTTTGCTCTCCTTTGCTTATTATTATTATTAAACCACGTACGAAAAAAAAAACTTGTTGTTAGCTTCGGTAGTTTTTATCGTAGTTTTCTTGCTAACATTGATCCAGTGTGTTAACATGTTTCATGCCGGTACTCCCATTTTCTTTCTTCTTTCTAGCTGTGCTACTGAATCTAAATGCATCTGTTTTTCCTATGCATGAAAATGACTCCCCAGAAGCTGCTTCACTATATCCTTTTGCTAGCAGCGCTGCCCACACCTACTTTCATTTCTATTCCGTCTAAGTTTATCAGTTCATAAGAACAACCCAAAAATTGGTGTCCTTTTATTGAGACCATGGTCAATACTGGGTCTGGATTTTTCTCTTTTCTTTCTTTCTTCCTCTGGGCATTTTTTCCCCCCCTTTTCAATTCAGGGAGTTAGAGTGAATTGCATTTTTTAACTTTTCAACCTACCATTCTTCAACACCTTGTATCATTTATTATCAATTTCCTTTCTCTTTTATCACACTGTAATGATGATCTTGTGTATATCTTCTTTATTCAACTGGCAGAAATCAATAAGCATCCAAATAAGTCATCGTGTCCCATTAATTGACTGATTACTGTGTTCTTTGTCTTTGCACAAATACGCTCCATTCAAATTTCAGCCACACATCCTGCACACATCCTCCTTCCATCTATGTTTCTTCCAAAATATTAAAATTATCCTTTTAATGTCTTGTTGATCCTTTCGTCCATTCTATCCACTTGACATTGAATTTTTACATGATTGTATAATTGATCTTGGTTCCTGATGCAAAATTCAACCATCTAATAGGAGATAAATTTACTCAATTTTGAATACTTAATTTGGGGGCAATACTAACAGATGTTCAGCAATAAATGAAGACAGAACAGAGGAAGCCAAGCGGCTGACGTACTCATCTAATTCTTCTGCAGGTATTCTGCCTTGGAGGAAGATTCATTTTTGGTCCGGATGTGAGGTCGCTGTTCTTTACCGTGTCTCTAGTTGTGACTCCAGTAGCCATCTTTTGCGCTCTTGTTGCTCCAAGGCTTGTAAATGAATTCCCACACCATCTAGGCCATCTTATTGTAGCTATATCTGCAGTCTTTACCGCATATGTGAGTTATTCCTCATATATTGATTGATAATGTCAATTGCTGCTTCTTGGAAATTTATATCCATTAGATTTTTTAGATTCTCCACTAAGTCAGCTTTTTTATGTCTTGCTGGGCAAACTGCTAAGATCTTTTCTTTTTGCTTTTATACTGACTCAGGTTGTTCTGCTCCTCTTCCTTACATCAGCAAGAGATCCAGGAATCATTCCACGTAATCCCCATCCACCAGAAGATGATGGCTCGACTCTCTCTGCGAATTGGCCAGAAATTCTGGGTGCTGGTCCAACTTTGCCCCCAACAAAAGATGTTATGGTTGATGGGGTTGTAATCAAGGTTAAATACTGCCAGACATGCATGCTATATCGGCCACCAAGATGCTCTCATTGCTCCATCTGCAATAATTGTGTTGAGCGTTTTGATCATCATTGCCCATGGGTGGGGCAATGCATTGGGAAGGTACACTCTAGCCTGAAAGTACAGCTTTACATTGACAAGTTTAACTTCAGAACATTGTTTGGTTACATCTCCTACATGCACATATATGTGACTGTTACCTTTAACTTCTAAGCTATTTGATCCCCTTAGGACAAGCGTAACACCCTACACTGTGTCTCCTAGGTGGTATATTCCAGCATATACTTGCGATCTGGTATTTGACTGGGACTGCATCTATCTTATGTTCCTCGTGCAAGTGAAGATTACAGAATTCACTGGCCCTTGTTGGGAATATTTAGCAAGGAGAACCATAAATCATGGCTTCTTTTCCACTTAGGTGGAGTGCCATCAGAATATGTACTCTCTTTCTGATTTATGCCAACATTTTAGAAAAATAATTGGATCCAGGAAAGAAAGTTAGTTGGCATAACTACAAAAGACAAAAGCTAGATAATCTGCCAGATAATCATTATCCATTGTCAATCATCTGCTAGGTATCCATTATCCATCCCAGCCATCTGACCATAGACATCTTTTACGAAAGATAAATGATAAATTGTCTGGCACAAGTTTCATCTTACATTTGAAATAATGTCACTTGCTACAAAACTCTGAATTTTTTGTACTGTTAAACTCCATCTATGGTTAGTCCATATCAGCCAAACAACCAATTTGCAGCTCTTACCAGTGGCATATGTCCAGTTAAACTGTTGCACAGGATTGCAGATTTTGAAATGTAAAATTGGTAATGAATCAGTCTAAGAATCCAAGGATCCACTTCATACCTGTGAGCTGTTGCTTCTTAAGATTTTTATGGTTACACTCTGCTGTTTTTCCTGTAAAATATGGTCTTACTTTTCATACACCTAATGGCTGTACTGTTGGCAGAGGAATTACAGATTCTTTTTCATGTTTGTGTCCTCCACAACCACGCTCTGCCTTTATGTTTTTGCTTTCTGCTGGGTGAACATCAGGAGGATAATGGACTCCAATCAATGCAATCTCTGGACGGCTTTTCTGAAGTCCCCTATAACAGGAATTTTGATACTGTATACTTTTGTAAGTGCTTGGTTCGTGGGAGGCCTCACTGCATTTCATCTGTACTTAATATTCACTAATCAGGTACCTAATTTTTTTTTGCCATGTCATTATTTCGATGTCCCAAATGCTTTTCCTTTTTCTCAAATGTAAATTTGTGCAGACAACATATGAGAATTTCCGGTATCATTACAATAGAAAGACAAATCCTTTTAACCATGGATACATCCATAATACTGTGGAGATTTTCTTCTCAAAGATTCCCAAGTCGAAGAACAATTTCAGAGAAAAGGTAAAGGCAGATTCATCTTCTGTCTGTTCCATGACAATGCCATTGGGCCATGCCTTGAACCCATGGATGCCCAAATCAAACTTTGATGTGGAGGTAGGAAAACGACAAGCTGCTGTTGATGAGGATGTTGAAGATATACAAAGCCAGATTGAGAATGTCGGTGGGTTGGACAGGTGCGGGGCCCAGCCAGGGCACTCAAATTTGGATCATAAGGCCAATGGGGAGGTAACACCTGACACACGTATTTTGGCAGCTGAGCTTGAAATGGAACATGGTTCAACATATAGACAGAAAATTTCTGGAGACGATTAAAGTGGGTTCAAAGTGTAAACTATATGTGCTGGGAGAAAGGCAATAAGATCTCAGAGGCAGCATGCATTCTCCAATTGGGCTGATTGGAACTGGTCATTTAGATTTGCATTCACCTGGAACTGGCCTCAGGCGTCAATTGCATCAAATGTCATGCAAGGAATGAAAAGGATGGTCCTTTTTAATTGATTGTGAAGAGTAAATCATTATTCTTTGACAGTTACTTTGTGAGTGGTGTGGTATTATGTGTTCATTCTTCTAGAAATTTGCTTTAGTGTTAATATTTGTGAATTGACTGAACATGTTAGCATTCGACTCCAAAAAATAGTGGCCACTTGCACCAAGCTCCAATGGAAAAGACAAATTGTTTCTCGAAGGACCGGGGAATGTTAATATTTTTGTTCTCCTAAGACTTCTCTTTATAAAATCTTTTTTGACGCTTGTGGTCGATGAGTTGGTTTTTGCATTCCTTTGTCATTATTTTATGGTTCTGCAATTGACTCTTGCCTTTAGATATTGTGTAGTTCCAATCTTCTAGTTGCTATTTGAAGGGCGATATGATTGCAAACCTGACTGTTGCTGATCTTGAGTTGGGGGATTAAGCTTCGTCCTCGTTCTAGTTCTCTCATCTGTGAATTCAATGATACGATATTTGTGCGTTACAAAGAGGAAATGCTGCCTGCACATCTCGAAATCTAGGACTCCCTGTCTACCTCCCGAAATGCAAAAAAGAAATGTTCATGTATAATCAATTAAGGATAAAAGGAAAAGCCGAGTCCCATAAGACACATTCTGCCAATGCAGATGCATTCGGATTACCACCCGGGATGCAAATTCTGCAGATTTGGCCATGCGGTGGAGTATCCCAACCCCATTAAGTTTATGTTGCCTCGATAGCTTCTTTTCTTTCCCAAAGCCGGGGCTGAATGCCCACTTGGTTCCACCCCAAGAAAACCAACTGTCAATTTTGCGCCCTCTCCTCTCATATATACTTCTTCACCGTCGCTAATCAAATAATCATTACCGACATTTCCAGCTTCCAGCTGCACAACCAGATGGGACTTGCAGCAATCCAGTTTGAGAAATGGAACAAGTAGCTTGTGGATATTCTGAAACTGAATTCAAGCTATCATCACCAAATGTAGTTTCTGGATATTCCATGGCCACATATAGTCCATTCATGCTTGAAGCAGTCCCCCTGTTGTTGTTGGCAGGTCCAACTGCCACCGAAGAGCCCTCCTGAATGGAGTTCATGCCGCTAGTACTAGAGTATCCAGTAAAGCCTCTGAGGAGAATTGGTGCAATTGTATTATCACTGATCTTAGCACCCATCTCACTAGCTTTTTGCAACAGTGCCGTTGCAAACATGTCAGCAGAACCAATTTCCAAAGCAGCAGAAGTGTTTGTTATGTCTGCAGAGCTGAAACATGAAGAAAGCAATGTTCTCGTGTTCATGTTACTTGGCATCATCATTCCTGCTGTGGCTGAGCCCAGAGAGAAAGACCTTAGTGACCTGTCAACGTTATCATCAGAAATTACCACTCATAACCGAGCTGTTTTTTGAGCATGACTCAGAACTGGGCATTGATGAAGTGAAGATCTCTTGTGCTTGGCTGTGCAGTATCCCCTCCCATGGTCGCCAGATTCTGGTTCACTTTGTAATTCTCCTCCGCCATGGCATCACAGAAGGCTCTATGCGCCACAAAGCTGTCCTTTCAGTACAAAAACGTTTCTCAGAACGATGAAAGAGTAGTCGAATAACAATAACAGCCATATGGAAATGGAACTGGATATATTACCTTGAGAAAATTGTTCCACAATCACGACGATACTCTCGAGTTCCACAGATCTTGGTGTGCGCTTTCTAATCAGATTGAACGGCATGATGTTTTGAGCACTTATCACACTTCCATCTCTTCTCTCTGTGTAATCTGCAGAAGTGCTTCTTCATGCCAGTCAAGTCACCTAGAGCCCTGCTTGGGTCATGATGCACGCATATTGACTTGGGGCAGACATGCACCCGCTTCTCAACCTGTGTGCTGGGCCTTTGCTTGAGTTTCCATGGCAAGTTGTGCCCTCTTCTGTGCAGCTGAAGAATCTGATCTCTCTGGAATCCTTTGTGGCAAGCCTCGCAGATGTATCTATTCATTGCCATCTAAGTCCTTGGAGACAATGCTACAAACTCTGCATCTGGGTCTGTTAAGTTGAAATGACATGAACAAGATGTTAGTTTAATATATAATAGGCTAGCTTTTTTACTCCTCGCAGTATATAATTCGGTTAGGCTAAGTTTATAGTTTGGGAGTGCTCCAAATCACATTTAAAATAGATGGAGACTTTCCCCGATGAGGTCTGATTTCAATTTAGATTTTTTTCTATATTTAAATTCTTTGTCCCACTAAAGACATGTACAACGAGTCAAGGGATAAATTGGGAGAGGTTCATCTATTTTTCCTGTGTTGGATTTTATAAGTTACTCTTTTTACTTGTTTGGAGACAGCTGAGTGTGCGGAATAATTTGAACGATTCCCCTTTGAGACATGGAGTTATCTTTAATAAGTTAAAAACAATATCCTGGCCGTGGTGAACTGTGTGCCTTCAGCTTCAGCAATCAGCAAGTTGCCAAGCTGATATCAATCATCATGGTTTCCCATTTAGACTTAATATACAAATACAAACGAAGAGGTACCCATACAAACAGAAACGAGCTGCACAATAATTTCTGCACGCTGACTTGGATGAGGATACTTCTTATCGGAGTATATCTATTTAGTCTGTATATTTGCTTCTAAACAGAAGTTGGAGATATCTCTAAAGCATTTCTCCTACTAATTAATGTTTATACATTTCATAACGTCATTTAGAGGGAAATGCTGCTCTGCAATTTTCTCATAGACAAGGGTACGTTTTAAGGGAGCTAGGCTTGCCTGGATTTCCGGGAAGACTTCTGTTTTTTCTCATTATGAAAGCGAGTATGCAATGAACACCTTCATCAGGAATACTACCAAATTTTAGAACTAAAAATGCTATTGCCTGTTGGCAACTCACTAGCTACAAGCTTACCATGGCACTTCATTTTTCTTTTTTTAAACTTTACCTTCAATACTGCAGTCATTCATATAAAAACCTAACTACGGCGTGTTATCTCTACCTTTTCGGACTATGTCAAAAAAAAAAAAAAAAAAAAAACTTGTTCATATTCAAACTAAAAGATTCCAAAGGAGTTATTTCTGTACAGCTTGAACCTTAAGGGTTTAGTTTACTTATAAGGGGCAGCAGACCCACTTTACTAACTAGACCAACTAAAGGTAAAGGGATTGGTGTTTTAGTTTGCTTAGACCAACCTTAGGTTATTTTCCGTACATTTCTCTTGTTTCGTATTAGTAAGTAGTTGACCGACTAAACATTAGTAAAGGAAATGAAAGTACACTAAAACAAACAAAAGAGCGAGAGACAAATTACCAAGGACAGCAGAGAGGATGCCAAGGAAAGGAAGAGGACAACTTTCGCCTTCTCGGCCCTAAAATTATATATATATATATATATATATAGCAAATACTATTTACATAATGCATTGCCCACCCTGCATCCCCATACGATCAATCCACCTTGTAACCATCACCATTCGGCGCGTATGTGTTTGCCATGTACTTTTACGCCTCTGAATTGAATGACTTCGCCCTCTCCTCTTCCAAGCCATAATCCAAACCAATCGTCCAAATTAATTAATGACTGGAAATGGGAAGCATTTCTTCCACGATTAGGTTTTAGTACCTCAAAAAATTAAATAAAACAAGCACTCTTTAGTCTTCCCTTCCTAATGACATTTCTGCATTCAGAAAATTGCCCATCAAGTTTTGGCTAACTGTTCGTTCCTTTTTCCCAATTCGGAATTAAGAGCAAGAGCAGTAATCAGGACTCAGTCAGTGATCATCTGCTGCACGTCCCATACTAACTATTTTTCTCTTGTCCATTTTTTCTTTTTCATTTCCATTTCTGAAGGTTTCCTGTAATTAAGCAACTATCCACCTATGCCATGCAAGTATCCACCAATGTCGTCTTTTCTACAAATCTGTTGGCTTTCACTTTGTTGGTTTTGGTCAAGGATGATTCTCTTCGACTTAATTTCCAGCAGCCAGCATGACGAGTGATTCTCATTTATTAAAGAACTTGAAATACGAGATGGATTGTCAGAACACCGACAACACCGAAACACCGAATCCCGGATGCAGGATTGGTGCTAAACTGAATTAAAAAAAAAAGAAAAAGAAAAGAAAAGAAAAAAGCATAACTAGACAAGAAGGAATAATTTCATATATTCTGCATAAGCATGAGGTTATTTACAAACTCTACATTCGACTCCAAGCTCAAGAAGGAAAAGTATATAGTTAAGACCGGAAGGAGTCCTCTTTTGTTCCTTGCTCTCCACAGCCAGAAAATTGAAGCATGGCATGCTAACCCGAGAGTAATAGAACTAGCGTGCTTCGCTTCTTCAGTAGAAATATTTGAATCCAATTTAGTGGCTCAATCTCCAGTCCCACCCACCAATATTTCTTCAATACCAAAGGGTTGCACAATCCTCTGTCATAGAGCTTGATATGACAAGCAAGTGGAGCCAGATGCAATCCCAAATTTGAGTTGAGCACTCTGTGTCCAGTAGATAACTTCTTTAAGATCATCAACCACACAATAAAGTCGTATTTAGGAATGAACATAAAGAGTCCCCCCTTGTTATTCAATTTAAACCAGTCTACTCTACTAGCTTTTATTCCAATAGCCTTTTCGTGCGCTTCGTACTAAAAATTTTCCCTTAGCCAGCAGGTACTAAAGCCCAAACTTGTTCTCTTCGACGCACGACCTTCAACTCCAAGTGCACTCAACTGGAATCATTGTGAATTTTGCCCAACAAATTCATACATGCTGCTCTGCGACTATTTCTTATGGTTTTATGTAATTTTCTTTATTCCTTTTTCGACGCTTCCCCTATGTTGCGCGAAACTGAACTGGCAAATCTAAATAACAGAGACTTGAAAATTCGCTGAAAAGATAATAAAGTCAACACGATTAATATTTTTAGATCTTAGCAGAAAGTTCTTAACTTTGGACAGATCATTTGGAATGCTGAGGATAAATTATATTGTTGGTTTGCAAGTTGCCAGTAGCTTCAATAATGACCAAAAACGGTGAGGGGGGGACCTCGGAACAAACACATGTTCAGCAATTTAACGAATTGCCGCGGTTCTATATGCCGCAAGCTAGGGCGAAATGAAAAAAGATTTGAAATTGCTTCACATACTTGGATTGCGCTGATATTGGAGTGCCCTAAATCAGCAAACATGTATATGCACATTATACATTACATTTGCAAAGATACAAAGGCGAGCACGGCTGGAGCCTAGTACTCCCCTGTAATGCATAGAATAACACCAAGAAAATTATGATCCGGCTAGTTTTACTCTTCTCAAGCTTCTCCTTGATCTTTCCAGCCCGTCTTAGGTTGAAGGCCGGTGGGTCGAGCTTATAGTTGGATAACGCAGGCCGCTCATTTGGAGTCAGGCTCACCTTTGCGGACAGGCATAGCAACGAGTAGAGAGCAAACGTTCTACCAGTATACACATGCCATTAACCAAATATCAAAATCTCTCTGCAAAAATCTTTAGAGGACCCAAGATTGGGGGATAGCTGCAGGGAACACAAATTTGGACGGTTAGTTATAAGTAATTATAATTTTTTATTTTAATATTTAAATTTAATTATTTAAAATTTATCTTATCCAATAATCTTGTGTTTTTTACAAATAAACCTAAAATCTATAGCTCTTATCCCACTCCACCACAGCTTCAACCTTATGGATATATTATTAAGATTATAGGTATTATTGATCTATTAAGTATATATATTTTGATTGAGTGGTTATACAGTACTTTTTATTTATTTATTTACAAATGTATATCAGAGAGACGTGCATACATACGTAGCAACTGAAGAATTGGAACTGCAACTACTATTACTCAGCATCACCGCTGTCGTTGGCCCGGAGGACAACGAAGACCTACTTTAGGAGAAAATGCCCGAATACACGTAAAGTGGAAAGGTTACTGTGCATCCTCATACACCACTCCTATGCTCTGAAACGTCCGGCTCAATGTCGTCTTCCACCCTAGCTGTGTATGCAACATCAACTACGAGTTATGATCCATTTAGCAGATAAAAATGTTTTCTTTTTTAACAGGAAAAAAGTCGCGTGTAAGGTACCTATAGATTATTAGTTGAATACAATTGCGAGCAGTGGTGGGGGCATGGAGAGGTGGTCGTGGGGACAGAGTACAATCACGACAAAAATTAGGATTTGCGAGAGCGAGAACAAGCAAATTAAATGGTGAGCATGAATTGTATGTGTTTGCTAGAAGCAAACAACGTATGTGCATGATAGGGTGACGAGCAGTGGTGACTGATGATACAAGCTTGCGGTTAGACGGGCGGCTGCCAGCCTCCAAATTGAGGGGGTCAATTCGACGGCCCTTTGGCCACGGTATCTTCCGATCCCTGACCCTATTATTCACCCCCCAAATTGAGGCACCCTTTGTTCTTCCATTTTCCACCCCCTCCCCATTATTTATTAGAATATTTTTAATTAATAATATAATAATACTTTTAAAAAACATTTTTATTTAAAAATTAATTATAATATTTTCTTATTAATAAAAATAACTTTATATATTATTATGTTATTAAAAATTATAACTTTAAATTTTAATTTAAATATTAATAAATATACTTAATTATATATATAATTGATCTTTTATTTTTTTAACACATACCAAAATTTTATTTAAAAATATGTGATTATAATAAAAATTATAAAAAGAAAATTAATTATTAGATTAAAATATATATTTCAAATGTATCAATAATTTTAATTTTTATAAATTTTAATATATTATATATAATATTATTTATACGAATATATTTAATTTTAAAATTTAAATAATTAAAATTTATAATAATAAATTTATTAAAAAAATTAACAAATGATATTAGAGTCTGTGTTTTAAAAAATATATATTTTATATATATATATATATATATATATGTATGATAAAAAATATATATACTTGATTTATAATTTTTTTATTAAAAAATAATAATATATTTTTTTATTTTTTAAAACTAAGATTTGTTTTGTTCACGAGAAAATATATATCTGCCTCCAATGTCTTCTCTCTCTCTCTCTCTCTCTTTTTTTTTTTTTTTTGGGAGGATAACATTAATAGCTGCACATTTTTCTAATTATTTCCTCAAAATCAGTAAATTTCTTCTTAAATTCTTTCGAGGGGAAGTAAATACTCCTTTAATTAAAACTGGACAAAATATATATCCATTAGGCGTGTGGAGAGGAGAGATGGAGGCCGATTACATCCCTGCACGGAGTCATAAGTCAGACGGACAGCTTGTGTACAATTAAAAAAAAAAAAGGATGAAATTTTACAGTTACGTTTATGTGAAAAGTAGGTAAGCATTTTAAATTTCTTTATTTCTCTCTTTTTTTTTTTTTTTGACGGTGTTAATAATATATCTTCGTGTCTTATGCCTTAAGTCGTTTTTCAAATATGTCTACTCTTTTTTTTTTTTTCATTAAGAGAAAATTAAAAGAGTTTTGAATGAAGAATGAAATTTAGAAAAATACTAATCTGAAATGTCTTATTTCATTCTAAAACATTTTAGACATTAAATACACTAACTTCTTGGTCTTATAAACATATTGAAAATCAAATTCACCACAAACTTCGATGACAATATTTAGGCTTTAAGGAAAGAAGGGTGCACAAGTACGTGCATACATTTGAAATTTATTTAATTTAATATTGTCGGCTAGCTCGGGGAAAACAAGCCAATAGATATGGAGCTTCGTCCTATTCACCCACTGCAACAGTCAGTTGAGTGATGAGGGCTCACATTGATGCAGCATTAACTAATTTTAACTTAGTATTGTTAGCAGAACAAGGAGAAAAAAAAAAAAAAATACTGGGAAAGAAACTGGAAATTTTATTTACAAGCACATGATTAACTTATTGGGGTGACTCTCAATCGCAGTCACGAGGGAGCGACTTTGGCATATGTGAAATTCAAGGGATGCGTGGATTCACCCCAACCGTCTTCAGCGTTTCTGCCACTCGAGGCCTGCAGCTCTCCAAACAGACAAAGCATCAATCGCTGAATTACAATTAAAATTTTAAAAAAAATTTTATATATAATTTAATAAGAAAATATTAACATTATTTTTATAAAAAAATCAAATTTCTTATAAATTTTACAGAGAAATTTATTTTGAGTGAGTTAAAATAACTTAATACAAAAATTTAAAATATTAATAATAATAATCGATGCATTTTGTGTTAATTTATTTTTAAAAAATAAATCAAAATAAAAAATAAATATTCATTTATGTTTCTCCTATTTAATATATATATATATATATATAGATGATTACTTCATGAAATTAAGTAGTTATAGATATTAGTATATAGTATAGATTATATAATCGTGCATTATAATAATAACTATCTACAAAGGATTTAATTCCCGCAAACAATAAGCTCCCCCACATCAACTGCCAAGGGGCTCTCTTTTTTTTGGTTGCTTTTTTAAAAGAAAAAAGAGGTATTCGTATTTTGTCTGCTGGGGCCGGCGGTGGGGGTGGGGGAGTGACCTGGTGAAAGGATTGGGGCGGGAAGAGTCGTGAAGAGTGCGATGAGAGTCGTCCTGGATGTGAGCAACCTTCCTCAGGAATGCCTTGTTGATGAACTTATCGGCGTTAGCGATCACCGCATCGGGATCATCCACCTCCGCCACCGTTTCTCTCCTCTTCTTGCTCAGGCTCACCCCCGGTGAATGCACCAGCTGTTGCTTCACCGTGTGCATTGCCATCATAACCGCTGCCGCCACCATTCCCATCACCACGTACACTGGTGCCATCTCTCCGCTCACCGCATACCTACATATATTTATATTAAGATATTGACTTAATAGCAGTAATTAATTTTGGTTAATTTAATTTGGCACAGAAATAGCCGAAGTAAGTACCGATTGTGAGGCTGAAACTGAGAGTGCACAGAATGAACAGTGCCAGCAGCCGTTGTGAACCTAGGAGTGGTGGCGGAAGCAAACGGCCGGTTTTGTGCCCATCCGCTAAGCATCGATCGCCAATGATTCTGCAGCCGCACGTTTTCTTGGGTTTTTTTATTTTTTATTTTTTAATAGAACAAAGCATCGTAAGTTTGTAAAACTAGGCCTAGACCCACCAATCAATTAAATTTGGAATGTAAGCCGTCGGATACATCATAATTGCAAATTCTTGGGTAGGACATGCATGGGAACACATGATAAAACTAGTCAATAATAGTAAAAGCAATCACTAATTAATTCCGATAAGTAAACAGAAAACGTACGGTTGCCCTGCTGAAAGCCATTATCTCGGCGTAGAGAGGAAGGAGGGGGGGTGAAGGGAGCACTCAACTGATGGTTTGTGTTGTGTGGGTAACTAAGTTTAAGCTTAGTTAATGAGCCAAATTATTACAACCTTAGAGATTTAAAAATGATGGAGATGGGTGGGCGTGACAAGTGGCTTTCATGCATTTTTTGTAGGGGTATTAGTTTATACGTACGCATACACATGCCAACGGTTCCTGATTTCCTGGAAGTGGAACTTAATTGCCGGTGGCCCATTTGATTAGGAGCCCAATCCCATCGTCGTCCTTCATTATCTCAAAAGTCAGTTACCAAATTGAGAGGGAGCTTTGAATCTTTCAATGGTCTGGCATTGGCTGCCTCTCTCAAAATAAGTGCGTGCATCGAACCCATTTTTTGTCATCTACGGTCCACATCTATTTTGCGCACCAAATCCTCTTACACAGCTTGGTCATGGACTTGTGGTAACCTTTGTCGCTGGCGCTAAAGTTAAAGTCAGTTACCAAATTATATGTCATGGATAAGTGAACCTCAACATTTTAGCAGTCCAAAGCAGGGAGAAAACAAAAAAGAAGATGGTTAAATCATTATACATGTGCAACGCAAACCAGCGATGGAGAATGAAACTAATACACATTTCAAGGAACCCCTGGGACAATCCAGAGGGCTTGCGTCCAATATCCAGCCCAAATCACAGAGCGAAGCCGAAACCCTGAAGTGGAAAATAAATACAAAGTAAAAAAGAGAACCACCACCCTCAACAACCGAGAAAAGAAGAAGAAAAACTCTACAAAACCACCAGATTTAATTTATTTATGTATGCGCATCATTACTCAGAGCAGATTAGAAAAATGAAAGGCCGATGATGAACCCAAATCACGCCCATCCGCTACAGTGTCAGAGGCGGAGGCCAGTCTCCCCAACATTGATCCAGACTGCCCAGACTCATTAGAATCAAAGTTCAAATATGGGCTGGGCTCAGGCCCGTTCTCTGGTCCCGCAGAATACCCGAAAGATGGCGTCTCATTCCAAAATCCATGGCCCACGTCGATGCCACTCCCGTACCCATAGCAAGAGGGAGGCAGGGGCGGGAGCTCAACATCATCCTTTGGGTAGTAGTAGGAAGGCCCACTTCCAGGACCACCCGGGGCAGGAGCCACAGCAAAACAATCGTCAGCACCAGAGATGGACTGGAAATTGTGAGACCCACCACTGGGCTCGGACTGTTGAACCCAGCCGTCTCCTATCTGTCCTGGCAATGCGCTGGCGTCCCCATAACCGTAACAAGAATTTCCACTGGGCTTGGGCCTGGGAATAGAGTCCTCGTTGTCGAATAAGAGTTGGAGTTGCAACAAATGGTTGGTGGCCTCCACATTTTGTGGATGATGACCCTCCGGATGCTGCTGCTGCTGCTGCTGATCGGAAGCGAAGAGAGCTGAGATCAAATGATCATGTTCAGCTGCATGTATTTGTGATTCTTCGTCGGGTGAGATAATGGACGTGACAGAGCGGCCAGGTGGCATATCAGAGTAGACAAAGTTAGTACGGGCCTCGGAGCCGCGAATGGAGCGGGAGGCACGGTCGTAGGCTAAGGCCGCCTCCTCGGCGGTGTCAAAGGTGCCCAGCCAATGCCTCTCTTTGGTGGAAGGGTCTCTTATTTCCGCCGCATATCTGCCCCATGGCCGCCTTCTTACTCCCAGGTACCTTACTTCTTGCTGCTGCTCCTGTTGCTCTGCTTGTTGCCTACTGTTGTTGTTGTTGTTGTTGTGTTGCTTTCTCTTGGCCTTTGCTGGTGATGAAGAATTGGTTTTCAAGTTATTAAAATTCATGCTAATTAAACACTAACAAGAGAAATTAAGATATGTTTTTGGTTTAATTTGGAGAGCTAGCAAGAGATAGAGATTCTCAGGAGAGAGAGAGAGAGAGAGAGAGAGGGAAAGAGAGGCTCTCTCTCTTCTTAAACGTTTAAGATTGTGCAGAGAATTATTGTTGTAAGCACCCTTGATTAGTGCTTAGCAGCCGTTTGCTTCCTGGCGTTTAAATATAGGAGTCGGGTCTTGGGTGACACTATAGTTTACCGTACTACTCTCCCACGTTCTTTTGTTTACATTAATTGCGCAGGCCACCCTTTTTATTTGTTAAACTGCTAGTCCTAACGTCCCTTCTTTCCAAGTGTAAACGATCATTAATCCACTCCCCTAATTGTCCAAATGGGTCCTCATTTCTCCACAGACCCATAAGCACCCGGTTAAGGGGAACCCATCGTATGGTATTTTGTACTGTATCATTATCATCGGTACTAGTCTGTAGTTGGCATTTTCATCGTGGGGCCAGTTGTTGTTTTTCTAATCCCAATGCACAGTCTTCTCATTTGAACTTATGTGATGCTTTATGAAGAAAGACAGTGGCATAATTTAATCTAACATGGTTACCACATTTACCTGTGTACATATATCGGGTTTGCATGAATATTTTACATGCTATATTGTTCTCACTAAGAGAGATATATATATATATATATATATATATATATATATATGCACACTTTAGGGACCTGTCTCGATTCAATGAACAATCCAGAATATATAGCAGACGAATACAATAATGTTTTCTCCACACTCTTTCAAGCCTCAATTTAAGTTTTTAGGTTAAAAGTACTTAGACGGGCCGTTAGTCCTCACATGCCATATTCCCAATTGTTTGGTCACATTCACATGAACTAGCTTCTTCTCGTCATCTTATCTTATACCATATGGAAAAGCTACTGTGCATGCAACACTTTCATTACGTATTGATCCAAAGATATTTTTCCGTGATTAATGAGATGAAATTATTTTATAAGTTATAATTTAAAATGAAAAAAAAAAAAGAAGAATGTTGTATTTCACTTTTCTTGTTGATTTTTAACACGGTTTCCCCTCGATATTCTGAAAAAATTGATTTTTGATTCTTTGTTTCGAAAGTTTATGAACATTCAAGTCAAATATATATTGATAAACATTGCTGTTCTTCATATATATTCAAGCGTCAACATCTATCGTGTTATTGCAGCATAAACTACTGGATGTTAGTGTAGGATGTTTATATATGAGTGTAGCATACCAAATGAGGCACATAATAGGAGCACGGCTCGGTCTCAATTATTAATGGACTCCTTATCCGAGTAGCTTCCTTGAAAGCTGAATCAAGTTAATGGGGTTCACATCTCAATTCGTGATGGATACCAAAAGTTAGGAATAAAATATCGGAAAAAATGATTGAAAGTTGCTCACATGCCACCTCAATAAGTTACTCATAAGTATTAGCAGTATTAGCAATATAATCAATGGCTAATCATGGATTGTACCAATAGACAATCGCTCGTATTATTATGGGGCAGCCACGCTTCTGATGAACGACTAAATTTATCCAGACCCAAAAAGGTTATAGCAACAAAGACCAAACCTGGCTCCATACGATTGTTCGATCAATACATGAAAATTTAAAAGGCAAATCGAATGATCGTTCCCATGATCGTTCAGTTGTCAGTAAGCCATCATTTCGATACCATTTTATTGGCTTCTAATATATTCATCCCCATGTCTTATTTTAATTAACCGATCTCTATATATAATTAAGATAGTTTCTGAACTAAGGCTTTATTTTAATGGCCAAAGGCTGTACAATCTTGAAGATCTTAGATACGACTGCTCGATGACCCCCAAAGCCCAACCGGCCCCTCGATCTCTCTCAAACCATGTTATGTACAATTAACAATGCACTTTTGTTTTTTTTTTTTTTTTCCTTGTAATTCATCAGAATGAAATAATTAATAATGTACTGTCATGCACATCTAGAAAAACAAACATATTCAAGCACGCACTGGCAGAGGATAAAAATTAAATTCGAAGGTAGATAGGCTATTGCATATTTTACTAAAAAAATAAAAAAAATTGTAACCAATTGTGTGATATAGTGATAAAATCGTCAGACAATTAATTAATTGTAGTAATCAATCAGGATTCAAATCTTAACACGCATAAACCAAAAATAAAAATTCGGACATTGCATGATACAAATAAAAAGCTCCATGTTACCCTACATCGATGTGCATATATATATTGAGGCCTTTTGAATGGAATATAGGGAATAAGGTTATCTCAGCCATGTGCATCCAATTTAAGCCAGATACAATGATATGATCCACAATCCATCTCAGATTTTCAAACCGAATTGTCGCTTTTGTATTATTTCAATTCCACATGGAAGGGGACACCTTTCTCGAATTTTTATAATTTTGGCGAAGGGTTTGGATAATTTTGTTGGACAGCACTCTAGACCTCCTGAAGAAGGCTAAGCAGTGTTGGGCAGCATGTGAGGAGGACACTTAGGCATTCTTTTTTCGAACAAAACAACCACTATCACTGGGACATATACAAGTGAAGACCTACCCCCCCCCCAAGTTTAATTTAGTTAATTAAATAAAGTGGGTCCAAAGAACAAAAATTCTACCGCGTGGGACCACGCAGATTGCTTATTCTCTTTACCAGTGCATAACGTAAAATGAAGTTGTCACGATAATTAAACGGCATACGTTCGAGTTGATTGTATGCACATTTGGAGGTAATATTGGTCGGTGTCAGATCCATCCAAACTTTTCAAAGACAAATTTTATGAGTGAAGAAAAAAAAATTAATTTTTAATAAGGGCTAAGAGGCATGGCCATTTCTTTGTTTTTGGTCAATAAAATGAATAATCATAATAGTACTTTATAATTTCGGTAAAAAAGAAAGTTATGTTAAATATGTGTTGTAAGATAAATCGAATCATTACGTTATGATGTGATGTGAAGGAGCGAATACTAAAATCAATAAGAATTATTAATTATTTTAATACTTTATAAAACTGAATATATATAATTTTATTAAATATTTATATCGATAGACTCACAGCATAAACAAATGCTTTAACTCACTCACTAGACCGACATGGTCATTTCTAAACAAATTGAAGTAAGCGCACACTTTGAGGGGACGCATTGGGATTTGAATTCAACAGAACGCTCAATTGCGGTCAAAATATGCTTACGTGTGAGTTCAATATATAGTTAATTAGCAGCATTCACATGACAACTACAGCCCACCTACGCGAGTCCCTTCTTTTGTTGCTTTCGAGTAATAGGGTAGATCGTAGAGGAAGTTCAATCCAAAGCATCTTCTGAAATTACATATATATATATATATGATTGTCCATATCTCCTCGTACTATGTAATATCCCATCATAGTATTTAATTTTTTTTAATGACTATAGTGCAATTGAAGAAGGTACGAAAATTGTAATTAAGCTGACATGTCTCAACTCAAGCACCATTAATCTCGTTATTGGCAAAGCTAAATTTGACAACGAAAATTTATCATTTAATCAGCAAGTATGTCGGGAAATTTTTTTTTTTTTGAAAAAAAAAAAAAAAAACCTAAATGATATACACGGAGGCAGATAGTTTGGCAACAACGCAAAAATCACTGCCACTGCCACAAACCCAATGGCCTACGCGACCGAGCAAGACAGTAGATTAGTAGATTTTAACATGACTACATCAACATGTTCTTATTATCGGTCCTAGAAAATAATGTATGGCCAAACACAGGATCAACCTGCTCTCATATTTCTCCGAAATACGCATATAGGGTGGAAATTTCATACTAATTAAATGAACAGAGAGACCATTAAATGGATACGAAGAGAAAAAAAAAAAAAAAACTGTAGAAAAAAAAAATTTTTTTGTATAGGGTAAAAAATTTTTACAATAACGATAAAAAAAAAAAAAAAAAAAAAAAACAAGAAGGGAGAATACCATTAAAAAAAAAAAACTAAAACTAGAGAGGGGATCTGATCAAAACCGCCAGCCCCCCGTTCGCGAAACCTAACGCAATTCGAAAACTGAGGAGCCTAGCCATCTATGTAAATATAAAAAGGAATTAATGGAAACATCTTCCTTTTATATATATAGCATAATATATATTGCATTGTACAGGGCTGGGTCATTTGACTGAGATTTTGAATCCACTGTATCCACATACATATGATGTATTATTAGCCAGCATACAGAATGGCAGGGGCGGATCCCCATCCAGCAAAGGAAAAGCAACACGTGCAGCGGACACCTGCGGCCTGCTAGGTAGCCAGGCAAAATAAAGAGCTAGGAATATATGTTAACGAGTGGTCGACACTAACACCTAAATGCCTAAGGATATGGTAAAAAAGAATGCATGTGATTGTGTACCACTGTAAATCTGTCATGGAATGCTCTGGGTCCTTGGACCTGGATCACGGGGCCAACAGTGATGGATCTACACTCACTTACGTTGGAAAAAAATTTAAAATTTAAAATTTGAAATTTGAAATTCACTCGTGGAGTCTGCATTGGTTTTTTTTTTTTTACATCAAGTTTTGATTTCTATCGCTCTCTTATGTGCTGTACGATATAAAATAAATGTTATATTATAAATAATTATAATAAAGTCTCTCATTTGATATAAAATCTTTAAAATATATTTATTTTTTAACACTTTATTAAATCGATTGAGTCCTAATTGACTCATTGATGAATAAAAATAATAAATTACAAAGACATCATTTGAAAAGGCTGGTAGAGTTGGAGCCTGGATATGGGAGAGAGAGAGAGAGAGAGAGAGAGAGAGAGAGAGAGAGAGAGTCAAAGAAACAACACCCCCGTGTAAATAATAGCAGAAATCCATTGTATTTTCCCGTTTCCGTTTCGGTTTTTTTTTTTTCCCCCTTAACTTGGTACTAAATTAAACTGATCAAAATCATAAAATGTTGTTCCTCAATATGCAACAGGAATATTCAAATTGAAAGAACTCAAACTTAGAACTAATGGAATCTTAACTTAGTGTCTCGTTCATTGCATAGGTCATGTTACATGAGTTTTTAATCTCATTTGGCAATCACTTCATCTTATTTGACTATTAACTGAAGTGATTTTTAGAGGGAAACAAAGAAGGAAAATGTTGTGTGTGTGTGTGTGTGTGTGTGTGTGTATATATATATATATATATATATATAGTTTTTTAATACGGAAATAACACGTACATTAGAGCTTTTGAAATTATATTTTATGGAATATTTCTCTGTGGCATTTTTGTCTACAAGGATAATAAGGTACGGACTATTATTTTTTACACTCGTAATCCTCGCGGTCCAACACCCTTATCATGGGATCCACAGTCCATTATTAACCTGAATGCAACGTCCCATATTTCAAAATCCGCTTGACTATCTGGAGAAACAAAAGCAAGAAAATCTTAAAAAAGGAAAAAAAAAAAAAAGTTAAATGTTGAAAGCATTTTTTGGGGTGATGTATGGCAGCAAAATCATCAAAGAGAAGACACCAATGTCAATGGTCAACTGACTTATGATTGCCATAAAATGCCAACGATACAAGAAGGAAAAGAACAATGGGAATAAATCAAATTTCTGTGTCTCGGAGGTAAAAATCGTAAGATGTTAAACAGATAAAACTTACAAATTTCATTTGTTACATTCAATTACAATAAAACAACGTTCGCTTCACATTCACAACAATTAACAAATACAGCCGTTCCTCGCCCTCCACTTCATTGACGGGAGGGTATGACACGATGTGCGCGGACACCAAATTCACGGGACGACAATCACAGCATGCAAAAGTACTCTACGATCATGACATTTATGCAAAAACACTCAAAAAGGATCAGCCTCCATGCATCACAATACCTTGCCATTGGTAACCACATAAAGCTTACAAAAATAAATCAGAAGAAATGCATACATTTCATTACCACTTTCTGTAACGAGTAAGAAGCGAGATACAATATAAACATATCGATACCCATCAATATTGATTCCAAAAATAAAGCTTGCCTTACAATTAAGTAGCAGGACAAAAAGAGCAATTGCCCCAGCAAAGTCAGAAAATGGTAGCAACTCCAATGTCCAAAACCTTTGTCCCTACAAAATTACAAATCAAAAGCAGAAGCCAAGTTTGTAACAACAAATACAAAACAAAACAGAGGGAAGAGCATTGCATTTCTTTTGTTAAAGATTGGAAACCGTCCATCACCACACACCTTCCTCAACCCCTCAAGCCATAGAGTAAGTTTACTGGCATTTGCCAGGAACAACAGAGAGCGACAAGAATCATATTAAATCCCCCTTGCGCCTAAAAGAACATCCTTCCGTGAGCCTTGCACGCCCACCGGTGGGCTGGCACAACACCGTCTGGCAGTTGCCACAAACCACAACTGTTTGGGAGTGCCTGAAAACGGTGGTTCTGCAAAAAATTGATAGTTTCTTTTATTAAAAATTTTGGTTAAAAATACCAAAACAGCAAGACGGTTTTTGATTTACAATTTTTTTTTTTTTCAAAAAAGGAAAAGGGAAAGCCTAATCTAGGCAATCTAAAATAGGAGTTGAACGAATAAAAGCCGTAAGTGGCGTAGGAGTTATGCTCAAATTCAAAGTCAAGGAAAAAAAAAATTATAGATGTAAATTGAACAAATGCAAATAGAAAACAAACGAATAAGCCCAAGCTTACATGTTAAAGCAACCCTGTCACTTGACGTCTCGTATCCAAACAAGGATTGTTGCAGATAATTAAAATAAAATTTATTTTTTTATATTTATAAAATAATAATTTTATATAAATAACAATAATAATAATAATAATAATAATAATAAAGAAGAAGAAGAAGAAGAAGAAGAAACTTCATCTAGGAACAAAAAGTAGTGTTGGGGCGAACACGGGAATTTCCCTAATAGCCAAAAACCCAGCGGGCCTTGGACTCAATATCAGTAGCTAAAATCAGTGAGTATATCGCTCAGGCTCTTGCAGTGAATATTGTCCAGTCCAGGCTCATAATGTCAGTGCATCCTAGGCTCGAGTGGAGGCATAAGGCCCCCGTCTTGTCTCGTGGCCCGTGATATAAGATTAATCCGCAATTGGCACGGATAGGATATGCAAAATGAGCTGGTGGGTCATGGCAACGCCACGAAACGAAGAGGAGAGAGGAGAGGAGAGGAGGCCGTGAGTTTTGGATCCGGACAACTTTTCGGCTTCCACTGGTCTGGCCGTCGTCCAAGAATCAATCAAACATCATAATTTTGACGATGGCCTATAATGCCACGTAGGGTCCTCGATCGGCAAGAAACCCGATTCACTATAATATAACGGCCCCATAGAGAACCCAAAGCCCCGTTCTGATTCTTTCTTCTCCCAACCTAAGCTTCAACTTACTGCCATTTTCTTCAGATTCATTTGTTTTTGTTTGTCCATTTTAAATAACCATTGGTGGGTTTCTGGCCCTTCAACATAATTTATCCCCCAAGCACGGGGCCCTTCAAATTGTGGATCGAACGAATTGCCAATGGAGAGCCATCAACCATTATTTCGGCTCAACCAATTACCGAACTCCTCACCAGGTACAATTAAGTAATTAATTGTTCGTTCACATGAATACGATCTTGTTATATCATACTGTAGGAAATTTACCACACAAGAAAATATTAAAGCATATACGATGACAAATTGAGGGTTCAAGGAGGGTGATGAAGACTTTGAGGGATTGTCGGTTGCCATCTTCAAACTCCTATTCCCTCCATGGGGTGCAATCGGAATTGTGCAAATCAATTTTCAAGATAAAACAATCTTTCTGATATTTAGTACAGGGAGAGATAAAGCATTTCGTTATAGTAGAACTGCGGGAAAAACTTCATTTTATAGAGTTCAGAGACATAACATTTAGCAAAATACGTAACGATTTAAAATTTCGATCTAATAAACTGTCAAATTTATAAGTAATAGTTATAGGGGTCAAAATTAATTATATAATAATAATAATAATAATTGCAAATATGAAAACAATATTTTGAATCTTACTTGAATTATGATACCATAAAATACAACATATATAGCTTCTATAGATATAATTTTCTCAGAAATCTGGACTAGGTCCGTAAAGTTGGCTATATGTCTTACCATTTACAGTACAGGCTGTGAACTAAAAATTAAGAAGGCAGATGCCCGTCATCAAGCTGTGTAATTTAACGTTTCAAACACCTTTTCGGAGATGGTACAACTTGAAATGCAACACGATACAAATTACGTTGCAGCTGCGGTTCTGCTAATGACAGTTAGCCGTCTTCTAGTAATGAGTCCCAAGATAATCCTATTTTCCGACCAACTTTATTGAAGTTGGGGTCTTCTAGTAATGAGTCCCATTTTGTTCATCCGCCTCAAACTTCTGCCCTGCCCTGTACTTGTACCTGTGCGCTGAATATAGAAAAGCCAAGAAATTTATGACGCTTAGAACCGTAAGAAGCCAGTAAAAGTAGTCGAACCTGCCAGTATTTATATTCTGGCTTAGCCATGACGATTGCCCCTCTTCTCCCTTTCCCGTTACCAATTTCACAATGGTGTTTAATATAGTTGCTGCAAAGCAGCCTAAGCCACCAGCAAGAGCAGCATAGGCAGATCCTATACTCCTCATGGCGTCAGGGGCTTCCTCATAGAGAAATTCCAGTAATCCCACAATAGAAAACACTTCAGCTATTCCAATCAAGGAATACTGGATTAGCAACCAGTATACACTAAAGTTGGGCATGGGGGTCAAGAAATTATACCCGAATCCGTGTTTTATGGCATAATTTCTACGATACCTCTCAAAAATCCCTGCCCATGCCACAGATATAATTGAAACTGCCAGGCCAATGCCTACACGTTGAAGCTGTGAAGCACCATGAGGATGCCCTGTGATGCGCTGAGATATTGGGACGAACACACTGTAATACAGACTTAATAGAATGAAGATGCTAAGGCCAGGAAACACGGGCATGCATGTTACTGGAAGCTTCCAATTTCCCAGGCGTGTGTTCAGAGTATATGCTTGCTGTACTGAGAGTGTCAGATACTCTGTCAAGACTAGACTGAGCATTATAGTGCATGCTGGTATCGGGATAAGTTTGATCAGTATCTTGACTTCCTCTACTTGAGTCACAGTGCAAAGCCACCATGGGCTTGGATCATCTCCATCTTCTTTCACTTGCAGAGCTGCCTTGTCCAAACATCTGCAGGTCAAAAGGTCCTGGAGATCATGTTGATGAAAATCTGACAAGTATACAGGTAATTGATTAAGAGATTTCAATGTGAGTGAAGTCCTCCAACCCCTAGAAAACAGTAGGAGACATCTTTATCATTCACGGGATTAGGTCTTACCTGGGCTAACCTATTGAGTTTTAATGCACACGAGCCAAAGTGAACTTCATGCTAACTTTGTACAATTAGTTGAGACTGCCATTATGGCTATTACATATATAAAAGGGCAGCAACAGTACCTGAAGTCATCTGTATGAACTATCTTTCCACTACCCTTTATAGCAGAATGCTTGCCAGGAACCTCATAGAGTCCTATCAACTCACTGCTAGAAAAAGGGATATTTTTCTTCCGAAAGGCAGCAACCAGAACTTGAGCGACTCTTGTTAGGGGACTGCCTCCAGGCAATCTGTGTCGGTATAGAGGAGTGCCAACAAAGAACAGCATGTTTGATATACCCATAGCTAGGGCCAATGAACCAAAAGCATATCCCCATCCAAGTTTCATTTGAATGTAGACCACCAGCGTGAAGGCCACTATAGCCCCAACAGTTACAGACAGATAAAAGAAGTTGAAAAACCTATCCAAGTGAGACCGGTAGTTTTCACTTCTTTCATCAAACTGATCTGCCCCAAATGAGGAAACACATGGCCTTATACCCGCAGCTCCAAGTCCTGTCACATAAAGGACTGCATAGAGGTATAGCATCTGCCATGGTTTTGCAGGCTCGCAACTACCCAAAAGCAAGGAGAACCGGTCACATTTGTCCTGATTTGGCATGAAGATGTCCATTGTTGCGCATAAGGTTATACCTATCAGACCCTCCACGTGGGAACACAAAATATGGTCATTGTCAATATAGTTCAGGGGGCAATTAGCTAGCAATACAATAAAATTAATATAAAGATCTTACTGCAAGGTAGATTGTTGCGAAGATTGCTATTGTCCAATATCGACCAAGATAAGCATCTGCAATAAAACCGCCAAGAACAGAGGATGCTTGTGATATCCCCAGGAAATTGTTGACAGTGTTTGATGCACCGGTGAAGGGCCTATGCATGATATAAAACATAAAGGTCACCATATTAACTGCAAGGCCAAAGTAAGCCATCCTCTCTGCGATTTCGTTCCCTGTACAAATAAAGATCCAAGCTCTCTAAGAGAATGGAGAATGATATGGCCATGCACGTCATACACAAACGGTTGCCTCTTCAAACCAAAATAAAGCTAATAGACGATGTTGCTCTAGCCAATGTTTCTGATATGATTTTGTTCAACTAAATAAATCAATTCTTGCCTAGCTGAGGCGAAATCTTCAGCCATCAATGCAACATTCAACAAGTCGGAAAAGGACATAAGCAGTCTTCTCATCAATCGGATACAAATTCAATGGTGACCACACAAAAAAGGACATGCTTACCAAAAATGAACAGGGCAGCAATCCAGCCTCCTGTCTTAGAGAGATCAGATATAGGTTTCCCACGGATGTTAACGGGCGTAGTTCCTCCAATGTAGCCGCGACTAAATGTCATCTGCCTGTTATCAGACTCCATGAAGTAGCTTCCAAGCTTCTTGCTCCGAGCCGAGTCAGATTTCCCATCAACAGCGGCTGGTGTCTCTTGCAGACATCCAGTTGACTTGATTTCACTTTTTTCCATCCCTCAATAAGTCCCTGTAAAAGCCAGCAGCAGCACACGACAAACTCTTTACCAAAGATTTAGCACAGATTTAACCTTAGGATGCACATGACTACACTAGCAAAGACCATGTCTGAAACTGATAAGCAACACGCACCCAAAACACTATCTATGTAACCATCCAAAGCTTACAAGAAAGAACAAGTACTTCGAATGCAGAGGAAGTTCTAAACTTGAATAATAGTGGGAAAGGTCAAAGGGGGAAAAAAAAAAGAAAGAAAAAGAATAAAATGGGGGACTGTGATTGGAGCTCCAGGCTCCAGCGTTGAGAAGCCTTTGTTCAGGTGCTTCTAGTTGGCTTTCAAGCATTCGGAAGAAAGTTATGGCTCAACTTTCACGATCCTTTGAAAGCCCCCAAATTTGAGCTTTATCAATCTCAACTTTGGCAGAGACCGCAAGGTGCATGAACTACCGACTGAAAATACATGATGCACGATGATTTCTCTTTTGCATGACAAGAGACAATACCCTCCTACTGATAGCAATAATTTCCGTAAATAACTTCAACGGCAAAAGGGTAGCCAAATTGAAAAAGAACAATCAACACGCGTACCTCCAATACCAAGGGAGATTTTGGGTGGCAAGCCGAATTTTTATCTTTTTTTCTCAGAAAAATAGGCACACGGTAAAGAATGAACTAAGAAGATCCGTCCAAATATCTTATAGTGGGTCAAACGTGGGAGTGATGAGGGGTTCGTATTTTGTGGCAGTTAGTAGCTAATAATACGAGTCCAAAGTATTGCTTAAAAAAAAAAAAAAAGGAAAACAAAAGGGAGAGAAAAAATGGGAAGGGAAGGAGCTTTTAGAGGCAGATGTCCTTCTGCTCTCCCTCTTTTCTTCTTGTTTTTTCCTTCTTTTTTTTTTTTTTGTTTTTTTAACAATAAAAATGAATAGATTAAGATTGTGGGGGTCTCGGCCCCCCAATCCCATTCTTGTTCGAATTCGGAAAGCAATAAAGGAGGACCGACCAACCACAACTGGGTGAGGACCATTTGTGGAAAATTAGATGGGATATAGCCTACAAAATAGAAGGAGACTGAGGCACTGGTGATGAGAGGCGGCTGCATCAATGCCTTGAGTGCTCGTAGTAGCACAGACGGTGCACTTGGAAAAAACAAACAAAAAAAAAATCACTCTCAATTGCTTGTCTTATTGCCAACCATCTCTACTTAGTGAGGTGATGTGAGCTATCTATAACAATCACTCATTAATTGCTCACTAAGCAAATGGGAGCTAATGCCACCGCCCCGCTGCCCCAGTTACTATCTCTCTTCTCTCATCTCTCTGTCTCGAGAGTAAGTCTTCGCCCCACATGCAGTGAGTGATGGCGATAACGGTAGGTGGGCTTATTAAAGCGCAGAAAATGGGGTAGACACACAGATTCTTCTGGGTTGCGGACTTGAATGCTTCGACAACAACGCCAGGCCACAGCAAAAGGGTTGTTCTTAACTGCAGTGTTCGTGTATGTTATGCATGTATGGAGAGAGTATAATAATAGACTATACGGTTCAAGGCTTTGCTAGCTGGCTATTTTATAGTTTTATAAAAAAATAAAAAATAAAAAAAATTATTCTCGCTGGAAAAATGTCGTTGAACTACTGGAAGCAATTCTAAAGAATGGGGAAAGCATTTTAGGTGATTCACATAACAGCCACATGCGCCCTCGGCCTATCAAGGAGCCGACTCCTTCGGTCCTTTTGTCCACATTTGTTTATTTTAATCTACGAAGAGAAGGCCCGTGAGAGTGTGGGGACCTATTGTTAATCAGAATTAGTCAACTATGTACCAAAATTCAAAAGTTGTGTGCGTCGTGATTCGTGCCTAGAAGGGGAAGATATTGGCTGTGGGGGAGGGCAGCCGATCAATTATTAGTTCGAAGACTTTTTTATTAATAAAATGCAAATGGGTCTGCGACACCACATAGAATACCTGTACCCAAAAATAAATTGCAAAGCTTTTAGACAGTATCTCAAGACAACGAAACAGATACTGTATAAGTACTCTTCTTTCCTCTTCTTCCATAATCAATCAGTTGTAATTAATCGTGCACCCCGCATGTCCAGTTTGAACGAATCTAGTTTTTTTTTTTTTCTTCTTTTTCTTGTGTGTTTTTTTTAAACGGGGTTCGGTTCAGACAAGGCGAGACAGGAGCCCTTTGGAAATTACATTACATGTCACCGTCGTCACCATCGTCATCTCTGCCTGCCAAGCAAGTGCCAACTACCTGACCAAAGCCAAAGTCTTTTTAATCCCTTCCCGAGACTTTCACGATCATCATCATCATCGAGTTATCAAGCCCCCTGATTCGGAGGGGAGGATTGTTCAGCGTTTTAGTTTAGTTTTATTAGGTCTGGTCTGGTGGCAATGGAAGACGGAAAGACAGGCACTGACAGACAGACAGGAGAGTTAGAGAGTGAGGGCAACGGCCTCCAGGTTTCATCTTGTCACCTCGGAAAACAATGGAGGAAGGTTACAAGCCGGAAGCGCGATTCGAGCTAGATTCTGGGGAATTCCTTGACGTACCGCCTCCGCCGAGCTTTGGCTCATCCAGTCGCCTTATCACCACCAGCAGCAGCACCGAGTATATTAAAACCCCCCTTTTTTCAAGTCTTTGCTTCCTTACATTTTCTTTTCAACCCCCCCAATCGTCGGTTTCCGTAGTTTCTATTTTGGTGTGGACGCCTACAACATTAAGACTGAGTTCTTCTTCCACCGGAACTTTTCAAGATAATTTTAATCATCCAAAATTCCTAGTCTCTGAAGATGCATGTATTATTCTCCGATCTATGCCTTCCTCGGTCTTTGAGAAATTTTTCTTATCCTTTTATTGTAGCAAGAAAATCATTTAGGGTGGTTTCCTGCACTGCTGGAGAGCCCGAGGCAACTGTTTTCCTCTCCTCTTTCCTCCCAAACGAAAATTGGTATAAGCCTCTCTTTATTCTTTTCATATTCTTTGTTGTTGATCATTTTTTTTCCACGATGGTTCCTACTGTTTGTAGTTAATTCAACCATTTTCGCTCCTCGAGACGATAGTGACTGAATGAATATTTGCAGCCATGAGAGCTTTGACGTACTAATGGGAATCATTTATGAGCGATTTCTTGTAGTTTGTACCTCACCCTAAGGATGCTTTTTTTAATATTTGGATCAAGTTTTGTTTGTATTCACTAAAAATAGGTAACTCTAAAATCTTCGGAAACAAAGCTTGGGTTTAGTGAAGCTGATGCTTGTTGTATTTTGAGCTTATTAATAGAGCATTTTAGATCATTTTGGTGAATGTTGCTGAGATCATAGATCCAGTGAAATCTATGCCTCCAGTTTCAGGAATAAAAGAAACAGAGGTGATGTTATCAGCATAAGTGTTAAGATACATGTTGAATGGTTGAACGTGAACTTCGTGTAGTGCTAAGGAACAATTTATGTTCTATCTAGGGTGATTTAAATTTACTCAATTTGATGTGCCTTCTCAATTTTCTCTGAAAGATTGTGTTTGTGGGAGCTCCCGTTTCGTTACTCTGGTAATTGTTTGACAATGTTGTCCAAATTTTACGTAGACCTGTACTAGCATCTATGCGGAGACAACATATGAGTTGTAGCTATTATCATTACGTGCTGTTACTGTTTTGGGGGTTTTACTCGACCGTCTGAATCCAGTCATACTCGTCGGAAAAAGTTTTGCACATTCATTTCCCATTCTTTCCTGCATTGTTAGTTGGAAAGATATCACGACGAGTTTCCATTGTCCATTACCCTGAGCTTGAAAGAACTTGAGACACGAGAAGCTGAAAAGAAATCAAAACACCTGCATCAGATGTCTGCAGATCTTCATTGATAAGTTCTTCCCATCATTCTGTGACTCCAACGCAGAGGGACCAAGTTAAGAAACTCACATCCATCAAGGGGACATGGCACTTTGATGTGTGGTAGCAGACATAATAATAGTTCCTTGTCTGAAGTTGGTGAGCAATCAAACCCTACAAAAAGAAAGACATTATGGTAAGCCGCAAATGCATCCACAGATCGGTGTACTGTGGACTCTGGGATGAGGTTATAGTGGTTATGGAGCTTCAGTTCAGGACGTCAGAACTTTGACAACAATGGAAGCCCAGGGTCAAAGTAAAAGTCGACGAGCAAAGTAAATGCATCCTCTATGGACGGACGCCATTTTGTGACAATACCGAAGAAATTGTGCTTTATTCTTTTTATTGGCAACCTTTTCCAATATTAATAGTAACAGTTTAGCGAGTGAATCGACGGTCACTGGTCGCGGCCAAGTAATTCACAGATGCAGTTTTTGTTTTTTTTCTTAAATTCGCAAAAGTGAAATTAATCTTTTTCGGTTTATAGGTTGTTTGTGCTGTTATGGATCCGTCTGACTGTAAAGGCATCTAACTCAACCTGGGGTTGATCAAGATTGTGCGGCGAAGGCTGGGATCCTCGCGTCTCATTAGGACGAGACGTATCTTCGACATCAGGAATACTGGAGGCGTTTGATTTTTTGTGGCTTGACATATAGCATCCTTACGACTTGAGGAGAGAGAGAGGGTAGAAAACAAGCATTTGAATTTCCTTGTCCCATCGAGAAGAGCATGAAGGAAGGATGGCTGAACGCCTTTAATTTTATTATGGTAGAGGAAATCGCTTGACGGTTGTGCGTGCTATCATCCGCAATTGAGGAGGACTGTGGATTTTTACTTTTTTAACGGCCATGGAATGGAACCTGGGATGAACAGCAACGAAAAGAGAGGGAGAGAGAGAGAGAAGCGTATTGTAAAGAGTTCTGTAACATAGTACGAAGAGTTGACCCCAGAACAGTTTCGATAGCTGTTTAACGTGTTTACAGCTAGATATGGTGGCCACATTTGGCAATGTGGTCGCTGGGAAATGATAACGATTAATTAAACAGTATCACAGGACCTAAAAAGAGACGCTGAACAGAGAACACTCGAGAAGCCCAACTTGTGTTTGTCCGTTTCTTTGATGCCTAATGCGTTGGCTGGCACATGCTATGTCACTTGTTAAGCCTTTTTGGTCCTTTTCGGTGTACTGTCACTTGTTAAGCTTTGAGGGGAGATAAGGGAAACCACAGAAGGGAGGACATTTTTCCTTTCAACCCTTTATTGAAAATCGAATTGGAAAAATTTAAATATCTCTTGTATAAGGTAAAAAATAAAAAATAAAAATCTTATAATAAATTTCAGCACAATGCTCCTTTTTTAGGCATTAGACTCCAGCGAAGCATCTTGGCCACCCCAAAAAAAAAAAGGGAGGGGAGTGGGGGGAAATAGGCGTCCACTGTTTTGCAAATCCAAAAGGGGACCGCATCTTTATACTGTTTTAACTTAACCCACGAGAGTGTTTTTGGGTTGAACTCTGACAGCGACCCCAAAACCCCAAACAGTCGCAGTTCTCACTCAACTTTTAATCATTTATGTTGCGTCTGCCTTGGATGAATCTGTGATCCTCTCAATTCCACGCATCCTGCGGCCGCTGCGTTGCTGGAAGCTACAGGCAAAGGGGTGTGAGTGAACGTGGGTTGGTAAATTGAGGTTCCAATTAAGAAAGTGAGTTTTACCTGGCTTCCTCACCCACGGTCTCCCCCGGATACACAACACAACACAACACAGGTTCGTCAAATTCCTAATTACCAATCCATTTTCACTCCGCATCCAATCCCGTGCTCCTTTCAATCTATCTTATATTTCATTTTTAAAGCTCATTATTACTTTTTTATTTTTTTGATAATCACAATAACAAAGAACAACATTTTAGGTCCAGTTGCTATTCGTCGGATAATAATCGTGTTCTTCGTTTAGATTATCGATTAAATCTTGAAAAAAAAAAGAAGAAGAAAAGGAACCATACACATATATACATTCATCGAGGATTTTCTGGTGGGGTAGCCGATGGATACGGAGAAGGACAGCAAGCTGATGAACATGGGTGTTGTGATCGTGGCCACTCTGGCTTTGGCCAAGCTCATCTCCATACTTGTAATGCCCGGATCCAAAAGGCGTCTGCCTCCAGTGATCAAGTCCCCATTGCCACTGATCGGGGGGCTACTCCGTTTCCTCAAAGGACCCATCGTGATGCTTCGCCAGGAGTATCCAAAGCTCGGCAGTGTCTTCACTCTCAACCTCTTCAACAAGAAGATCACCTTCTTGATCGGCCCCGACGTGTCCGCCCACTTCTTCAAGGCTCCAGAGTCCGAGCTCAGTCAGCAGGAGGTGTATCGCTTCAATGTCCCAACTTTTGGCCCTGGTGTCGTGTTTGATGTGGATTACTCCATCAGGCAGGAGCAGTTCCGCTTCTTTACTGAATCCCTCAGAGTTAACCGACTCAAAGGCTATGTGGATCAGATGGTTGTTGAAGCTGAGGTATGTAGTTTGCTTCCAATATTAATTTTTCCTGTTTGGTGAATGCGACAATCTTTGATTATTGATTTTGCTCTGGTTCTTTAGCTTGGATATTCTTCTGTCGTCAGGTTCTTTTGGATAACCTACTGAACGTCACTCATTTAATCCCCATCATCTTTCTTCCCTTCAGAATGCAATCAGTACCTTTTTTTTTCATTCATTGATAGCTTCTATTTGAATTTTCACTGGCATAGCATGTGTTATGCATAATCTTGTTGGGGTCCAGTTTATTAGTTCCTCAATTACGTAGCTGCATTTCATAGGCAGATATTTTACTTTTTTTATTTGAGTTGGGTATGGTGATCTTCACTGGTTTGAGTTTTGACTGTCACTTTACTCTCTTCCATGACATTTTACATGGCGAAAGCTGCTTCTAGAATCATGTTTTCGGTTAGCTCAGTTTTGACATTCCTTGGTTTGAGACTATCTTATATGCTTTTCTGAGGAATTTAGTATATAAGATATCAAAATTTCTGCTTCTGATGTTTGTATGTTGTATTTTCATTATATAAATGGATAGGATTACTTCTCAAAATGGGGAGAGAGTGGAGTGGTGGACCTCAAGTATGAGCTTGAGCATCTGATTATCTTGACAGCCAGTAGATGTCTTTTGGGTCAGGAAGTTCGGGATAAGCTTTTTGCGGATGTCTCTGCTTTGTTCCATGACCTGGATAATGGAATGCTTCCTATCAGTGTTTTATTTCCATACTTGCCCATCCCAGCTCATCGACGCCGTGACCAGGCTCGCAAGAAGCTTGCAGAAATATTTGCAAGCATCATATACTCGCGTAAACATGCTAGCAAGTCAGAGAATGACATGTTGCAGTGCTTCATTGATTCGAAGTACAAAGATGGCCGGCCAACAACTGATTCAGAGATTACAGGCTTGCTTATTGCTGCTCTCTTTGCCGGCCAGCACACCAGTTCTATTACATCCACATGGACTGGCGCCTATCTCCTCTGTTACAAGGAGTACCTCTCTGCTGTGTTGGAGGAGCAGAAAAGCCTAATCAAAAAGCATGGGATCAAGGTTGATCATGATATCTTGTCTGAGATGGATGTCCTGTATCGATGCATCAAGGAAGCCCTTAGATTACATCCTCCACTTATTATGCTGCTGCGCGGCTCACACACTGATTTTACTGTGAAAACCCGTGAGGGCAAAGAATATGACATTCCAAAGGGCCACATTGTTGCAACTTCTCCAGCTTTTGCAAACAGGCTTCCTCACATCTACAAGGAGCCAGACAGGTATGATCCTGACAGATTCGCTACTGGGAGAGAAGAAGACAAGGTGGCAGGGGCTTTTTCATATATATCTTTTGGTGGTGGCAGGCATGGATGCCTTGGTGAACCATTTGCATACTTGCAGATAAAGGCCATCTGGACCCATTTGTTGAGGAATTTTGATTTGGAGTTGGTATCTCCTTTTCCTGAGATTGACTGGAATGCGATGGTCGTGGGTGTGAAAGGAAAAGTGATGGTCCATTATAAGCGGCGGGAGCTTTCAGTTAATTAACAGGAACAGTATTATGGATGTTCTTGCAGATTCAAACAGAATCTATGCTCTCTCGAGATGATTGTGCTCCCAATGTACCTTAGCTTGTTTGTGTTTCTGAGAAGGTGCTTGCTCGTTTTTCTTTGGACAGTGGTCTTTTTTTTCTTTTCTAAGCAGCTTTAGGTTGTGCTTATGGTTGTGACATCCCAGAACTGTGGTTCTGGCAAATGTTTCTGATGCAATTATCTGCAGGCTTAACTTCGACGAGTTGCTATGGTGTCCTTTACATTGTATACAGAGATAGTATCATGCGACTTTCGATGACTGAAACCAATTAAATATAACCCGAGTTTCATTTTTTTTTATCTCTTTTCTGATGCAATTGGCATCGACGAAGGGCGGATTAGAAGAAGCCGCCTCCCTCGGGTATCAACCAATCTGAGAGTGGGGTGAAATGAACATAAACGTCACTCTGCGTGACAAGAATAGAGATTGTAATGAGAAGTTGCGAGTTGCGACGATGAAGAAGCCAAACCGGTTACTTCCACCTAAGGAAAGGAAGATAAATCAAAAGCTCTTGATTTTAAGAAGACTATTTACGGTACACCCAAAAACGATGCGCCTAGATTGTCCTCAAACGCGTAATATCAGCAATCTATAGATCAAAAGATAAATTTTATGGCCCATGTTTACAAACTTCCCAAGCGTATAAAGATTGCCGAATCACAGAGGTTGCTTGCTCATGCCGGTGTGGTAAAGACTGCAACAGAAGTATGCCAACATTGAGCAAACTCATTGTGTTCCGCACAATAAGCCACGATCCAACCTAATATTTCACATATAAAATGTTGCTCTGTGTCACGGTAATTTTGGGCTGATACAATAATCCGATAAGAAGAATACTAACAATTGTGTGGGATGATGGAATCCAAGCCGAACATCAACCCATCACCTAACAGTGTGACAAAAAACTCACACAAGGAAGACATTCAAATAAACAAGGGTGCATTCTCAGCTTCGCAGACTAGTCTCCAGTCTTGCGTCCTTCTCAACACCTGGAACCAGTAATTTAAGAATCTCATACTCGAAGACAAAGCTGCTCTGAAATTTCCAATGTTGAAATGACGATATTTATGCATTTGATAACCTTGTGGCCATCTTGACCCTGGCCTTGACAGGTCGTCAGTCTTGATTCAGCTCGGTATTATTTTGAGAAGCTCAATATCAAAAAGCAGAGTTTTGTCTATCAGCCCTTGATTCCTCAGCACAAAATCCAAGGCTCGTTGACCCTGCCATACAAGATAGTATTTTTCCTTCTTGAAAATGATACTAACTGTAATAATAGCAAAACCAACAATACTTGAGTATTACTGAAAATGTTGTTGGTCTTGGTCCGCTCTTGTTGAAGTCATTCTCAGGGTATCCCAGTTCCGGGGGCACAATGATCCTGCACCACTGTGAAGTAGTCTGTGAAATTTTCACACCTCATGCATGTGCATGCCATTATATAAACATTGAAACTCTAAACACATGGAGACATTTGAAGACCACATTCACCACATTATATCTAACAAAGGATATATGTTTAAGAAAGCAGATGCAGCACCTTCTAACACCACCTGGAGCCATGCCTGAAACAGCTTCCTCAAAAGCCAGTATCACCTTAACATTCAAAAAGCATGCAGCACCAATTAAAAGCGTGTTTCCAGCATAGATGGCATTCGGAAGTAAAAAATATAGCATGAAATATTCCCGATGTGGCTGCACTATACAACTAAACAAATAGCACTATGTTCTACAGAACCAAAAACAAACTTCTCAATTACACCCTATCTATCTGTAAAGATAATGCTAGTTTATCCTCAAAAAGTTGCTAATTTCTCACCTCTCCAGATCCTAGTTTAAACTTGAAAAAGTCCTTGTCATCTCCCTGCATATCAAGAAGTTGCAGATAGTCTTTTGAAGTTGATCAAGTACTTGAATCCGAAAAGAGATGAGATGAACCTCATACCACAAAGGAGCCACCCTTTGTCTTGTTTCGAGCTTCAAATATGCGGCCATAGTATCCTATGGTATAACCATCCCAATCAACCTAAATTCAATCCATTTATTTAAAAAAGAAAATTTAAGTGAATTAACTTATAGCTCACACACTGCATCGTCTGTGCCAACTAAAAATAGGTTAACAAAAATTGATCATAGAACCTGCAGCCAACATAGTAATCATTCAAGATTCGTGCTCATAAATTGAAATTGTGATGGATATAGTTGGACTAGCCCGAGGGGTTCTAAAGGACCTAATTTCTAACCTGCTAGGTCCTCCTTAAATTTCTTATCATTAGTCCACATACATGAAGAGCACAACTCTCACCACAACTGTGTCACCCATCTTAGGCTTGGATCCATCTCCTACTCGCAAGTCCTGCAATGCTTGTGGTGACGATGGGTTAAAACACATCATGAGCTGTAGTGCATCCGGGTAGATTGCAAAATTATAGCAATTTTGTACTCTCAAAGGGTAACCTTATACTGGAGACCTGATTCGGTCTCTGTGTAGTCGGGATATCGCATTTTAGTCTTTCCGTAATCTTTTCCCCTCAGTGCAGGCACTGCATGTTCAAGAATGTTGTCCACAAGAAAATGTTAGCGTACGGCCAAAATCCAAAGAGAAAGTTCCTTACAGCTACCACGGGCTTCCTTATTATGGGATTGTTGATTCTCAACAATTTGGCATGAATTGGTCATCCAAACGGAGTCGGGTTTGGAGTACTTGAACCTAGCTGTGACTAGGTTTAGATCAGTATGGCTTAGGTGTTGCTCTCGCTTTCCTCTTGCAGCGCAAGGGGAGGGAGGTAGTAGTCTAGTCCCAAGAGGCAGCAGTTTTTTTTTATTTTTGCCTTCGGCTTTCCCACCCAAACCCCACCCCGAAAACAGGGACTTGGTAGTAGTTGTTGTTAGAATAGAAATATGGCGGAGGAAACCAAAAATGCATAATAAAGAAGAAATGGAAAAGAAAAGAACGAAGGGCGAGGGACAGGGAAAGGGGTAGGGATTAGTTACTGTCGGCAAATTCAGATGCCATGGCTATTATAGTATTGTCGGTTGAAGCTATCCACAGAGCTCCACTCAGCAGTCCCAGGGACGAGAAGAGTGCTTCTCTCCTAAGCAATCCAAAGGCTGGCGGAAAAAAAACACAAATGAATAACCATAGAGAGAGCGCAAGCGAGCGGAAGTAGTGGAAGTGGCGCCCAAAAAACCAAAACAAAAAAAAAAAAACTAACCGCGTAACTTGGAATCAGAAGCACAAGAAGAGGCATGACTATTACGGGGGTGTTGATAAAGAGATTTGGGGGCAAGTGCAATCGGTCCAGATACATATAGAGCAGCTGCAGCGGCGGCTGGGTTGGAAGCTCTCTCAATTCCAAGTCCAGCAACGCCGGTGGTAGCAGTAGTAGTGGCAGTAGGTAAGACCAACGGCCGCGGTGGTAGTTTCAGACTTGCATCCATTTTTCGATTCTGATTTATCTAATTGTCTCTCTATCCCGTCGCCTAAAACCCAAACCCACGAATAAGACCCACGCACGCGCACACACACAGCTCCCCGGAGTCGCTGAAGAGAGAGAGAGATAGAGAGCGAGAGAGAGAGAGAGAGAGAGACGCAGCCCAGCTCCCAAAGCAGTTCCAATTGCTAATTTCAATTTCGTTTCGCTGCTATCCAATCCAATCCTCACCTCATTGGGCTTCGTCTGGTCCTCGGCCCCATTTCCCTTTTAATTTCTTTTGTGCTCCTAAAAACACTCAAAGCCTACTACTTGCATCTCTCTCTCTCTCTCTCTCTCTCT
>CM034059.1:94742-120955 GCA_019804595.1 Bruguiera parviflora
AAAAACAGGAAAAACACCTAACAAGCAAGCAAACAACCAAAAAGGCTTCGGAGTTCAACTGATCGGTAACCATCCGACAGAGACTACGGTGAAGGCACGCGGGCATTTCGCGCATCTTGGTCGAAGAATCAGAAACTGAAGTGGTTCTCTTGCCACATTCATTTCTCTTAGGACTGCCTAGGGCCACTTTAGTTTTCTCACACCTTGGCTTCACGCAGGGTCTAAAACTCTCATGATCCTTCCCATTACCAACGCACCAACAAATTATCGTATGCCCAACCATCTCACTCCTGGCAACCGAACCATATCATCCAGGCGTGAGCAGGCACACACTGCACTACCATGATATCTGCAGCAAAACCTCTTACCCATACATGCATAGGCACTGAGACACACCCCAAACACCCAAAAACACAAAAACAAAAACATTGAACCAAAAATGAAAAAAGGGAAAAATACAAAGCCGACTGCAGTATGTATAACTGTCATCTTATGGTATGGTACACGCACACAGTCCACGCACGCACGCACAAATGGAACTTTGCGCAGGATACTCCCCAACTAAACATTTTTAAAGCAGGATTCCCAACCCACCTTTTTATTTGTGTCAACAGAACACTCCCTACCCAGTAAGCCACCAAGGGTTTCTTGCACTACAGGCTAACCAACTTCAGAGAGTTGGCCTTCTCTTGCAGGGTGTCAAGCAGACTGTCAAAGCTCTTCTTGAAAGCTTCCACCCCTTCAACTTCGAGCTGACTGCCCACATACCCCCAATCGATTCCCAGCTTCTCTAGTGCACTGTAAATCCCTTCAGCTTCGGACACATTTGAGTCAATTGTCCTTGCCACACTTCCGTGATCAATAAATGCTTGCAGAGCTTGGTCGGGCATGGTTGAGACCTGAAAGATGTATCACCACATGCAAGAATCCATTCTCCAATAAATTACACGTCAAAACAACAGGGTATGGCTTCTCATATTGAAAAAATTAAACAAAAAGATTTCAGTTCTCAAAATCAGACAGTTATTAACATCCAGCCCAAAAGAAAAAAGTTGCAGCATAGAATGGCATACCGTGTCAGGTCCAATCAGGGGATCAACATATAAAGTGTCAGGGTAGGCAGGGTTCTTGACACTTGTTGAGGCCCACAGCAACCTCTGCTTCTTGGCTCCTTTTTTCGCCAAAGCCTCCCATCTTGGACCAGAGAACTTTTTCTGGTAGAGCTTGTATGCCAGAGCTGCTTGAGCTACTGCGGCCTGAGGTCCAATGTTCCATGACATAAATAAATCTTTAAACTCTAGGCATTCAAAGTCCAGGAACCATAGTCTAGTGATTTATTTACCTTTCCTCGAAGATCAAGAGCCTCCGGTGTTCCAATCTTCTCTAGCATTTTGTCAATAATAGTGTCTACCCTACTGACAAAGAAAGAAGCAACACTTGTAACTCTAGACAGATCACTTAGTCCAGAAGCCTCAAGCCCATCCAAGTAGGCATCAATCACTGCTTCATATCTTGAGAGAGAGAATATCAGCTGCACATGCATGCAAATGGAAAATAACTGTCACCATGCTGCCACATAGGAATTCTTACTTAGTAGAAGAAAACACCCTAACAAAATATATAGAGACATTCAGCAATGCTGTTTGCCAATCTTGATCAACCCCGTCACTAAGATCACCTAATCAGTACATGCTTCACTGAAGGGAGGACAAAACAGACATTTGCCCACTTCATCTACAAGCCAATGTCAGAGGGAAGGACCAGATAATATGCAAGTTGGAGCTAAAAAATAATTTGTCGAACTTACAGTCACATTGACACTAATGCCAAGTGAAATAACTTCCTTGATTGACGGGACACATGCAGCAGTAGCAGGGATCTTGATGTAGACATTGGGGCGATCAACCACCTTATGAAGCCATTTTGCAGCATCAACAGTTCCCTTGTTGTCATTGGCTAGCCTGGGAGAAACTTCAACAGAAACATAGCCATCACCACCATCTGTTTGATTGTAAATTGGCTCAAAAAGTTTACAGGCATCTTGAATGTCCTTCACCACAAGTTCCCAGTACGCTGCCTCGATGTCCTTTCCTGATTGTATAAGTTCCCTGAAGATTTCAAGAATCTAGGTCAGAAACATGAGGCTTCAAGTGATCAGCTAGAAGGAGAATGACAAGTTTCTGAGTCAAGATGACATCAAACTTTGAAAGAGCAAGAGCCCGCAACTAGAGACAGACATGGAAGAGATCCATGGACAATCTTCGATTGTCTTGTGCAAAGCAGATAAAATAAGCATTAACTAGAGACCAAAGGAAAAAATGAAGCTCTCTGATAAACACTGAATAATGAAAACGGGTGTACCTGAATTGATCATTGTAGGCATTTGAAGACGATATTGCCTTCTGGAAAATCTGCAACCATGCATTACAAACAGGTTAACAATGTGGCGATTACCAATGAGAGGAAAACTGTAAAAAAAAAAAAAAAAAAATGATGAACTCACTGCTGGATTGCTAGTGACACCCCTGACACCGCTCTCGACCAGAGGGATGAGATCGGTGACAGGGCGGCAAAGGTTATCGTACCACGGACTCTGGCCCTCCCGCTCATAGAGATCATGGAGAGTTGTTCTCCGTATTGTACTATCATTTCCACCGGACTGGGAACACTTGACACTGCCACAGTATTTGGTTAAAACAAAATCTGAGGAATCACATATATGCAGTTGCATTTTGGTCTAAAACACAATCTGAGGAATCAGATATATACACTAGCATGAAAAGCTCATTCAGACCCAACTGGAGACATTCGGCTGGTGATAGACGGGGTAAAAGAAGACAGAAATTTGTGAAATGGGCAAAGGAAAACAGAAAGAAGGATACTTATTATAGTTGCAGAGGAACATAACTGGTACAGGGGCTGCAGGTTCGATCACTCTACAAATATTATCAATGAGCAAAACAACATGGGTATTGATCTAGTTTCAACGAAAACAACAGATCATTAAAATCTAAAAGAAGGAGAAAAATTAAGAAAAAAAAAACAAAAATAGCGACAGAGAAATTAGAAGTACAACCCAAGAATTACAAAAGAAAAAAAAAAGCAGAAACAAAATAAAAAGGTAGCAAAGATCATATTCAGAAAAGAAAGGAATAGATGGAGAGGATTTGGGGTAAATACTCACAGCAAAGAGGGCGTCAAAGGTCTGGTAGTTCGGAGCAATAGTGTAGAAGGAGATGGAAGTTTGGCGAGGGGAGAAGGGGTGGGGTGGAGCCGTAGAAAGCATAGGGGCGGTGATCTGGACTCCAAAGAAGAAGAACATAGAGAGGCAGCTGGGCTCCAAGTTGTCAGCTTCGAAATGGTGGCCATCTGGGAGGAGGTGGGTTGGGGGGGGGTTTGACAGACAGACGGTCACTATTACTCTGTGTGTATTCGTGAGTTTTTTGTTGTTTTTTTTTTTCCGACGAATCCGATCCGGCTCAGGAAGGAGAGAGAGAGAGAGAGAGAGAGAGAGAGAGCCTCGTACTATTAGGTTTGTTTGGTATTCTGGTGGGTTGGGGAGAAGACGGACGACCGACCGTCTATTCTCTCTCCTGTTTTTCTGTTTGCCTTTTTTGGGAGGTTTCTCGTTTTCTCTTTTTATAGGTGGGGGAGTGCGATACAACCGATGGAGAAGGGTCAGAGCGAGAGCGGTAGCTCGAAGAGGATGCCATGGGCCGCATGGCAAAGGGACAATTTTAAACAACAACAACCTTAAAACAAAAACAAAACAAAACAAAAAAAATAATAATAATAAGGATGGAGACTTTCTGGTGGCCTTTGGGGATATCACATTCCCAAGTGGGGGCCAGATGAGGGACACGTTGTAGTTGGCCTTTCTTTGTTCAACGGAGTTAGAATTATGTAACTTCACGCAAAGCCGAGCCGACCTCAATCCTCCCCCCCCCCACCATTCCAATCAATTGCCACTCATTTCTCAGTGTATATTTTTTTTTATAAAAAATTAAAAATCAAGCTTCTAATAGCAAATAACATTTAATTATTTATCTATCAGCTTAAAAAATGAATTGAAGAATATATGATCTTAAATATTGTGTTTTTTTGTTCCAATTTAAGACTTTTGCCACGCCCCCAGGCACCCCAGTTCTTGGCTATCTGCTCCATTACTCAGTCATACTCGGGTTTACTTATGAGTTTTCCTTTCTTTTTCTTTTTTTTTTTTTGGACCCCCTTCCTTCTCTTCTCCTCCTCCTCGCTCATTTTACTCCTGCACAAAGCAAGGGGAACAACGAGAAAAACGCCGGGCGCAAATCCTATGGGAACTTCGTGTCCCGGGCAAGAAAGTGTAAGGTGGTGAGTGCTTTGGGTAATTTATTTTTCAGAAAAGGTAAGGGGCCGCAGCCCCCGACTGACGCAGGGGGCAGGCCCCCTAACTTTGAAAAAGAAAAAATATTTTAGGGGGCTCGGGCCCATGTCGGTAAATGGCCTGTGGCCATGCACCGCGTCTGCTTCAGTTTATACCCTCGCAGTTTTGGTATGGGATGGTATGTAGTTGAAAACATTTCCCCCGGCTGCAGTTGAATACTACAAATTTAATTATTATTATTATTATTACTATAAACACAACATCTCGACTACAGAGTACAATCAAAAACGGCAGCATGCCTCTCGCGTCACCAAGGTTTTAAGTCCCCAACAGGTCCTGCCGTCCAATTCAGTATCTTTGCTCCAAGCTTCAAGTAGGTAGATTTGGCGTGCGGCAGTTTCCGAGCCAGCCCATTGAGTATCTGGTGAAAAGCATCCCCTGGTTGTGCAGGCTGTGGAAACAGCATTGCTCTTTTCATTGCAGGATTCGCAAGAAGCCTCTGCTTCCTCAAAATCGCCTCTGGTGGCATTGATGTCAGGATTGTGTCCAGCTTATGCACATCTTCCTCCGCAACAAACACCCCGATTTCCTCCCATGGGATGGCATCGGCAAAAGGCAGAACAATGTCATCCGCTATGATGACAGGAATGCAACCAAATACCACTGCTTCGACTAGCCTAGGACTCCATGGGGCCCAACCAAGCGGGCACAAGCAGAATATAGCTCGTTGCATATCCTCATAATAGGTGGTCGGATGATCCGTCGAGATGTCAAACAGTGGGTTGTTCTTGAAATTCTCCCAAACTGCGGCTCTTGCACCCCTGTTTGTCCAAAAAAAAAACACTAAAATATATAACTTTGCATTACCCCAAAAATGTATAAGTTTCCTCTTGCTGTGCATGTGACGTGTAATGAGATATTACTGAAGCGTTGATGTTGTCTGATAGGATAGGAGTCCCGAGCACCAAGTCTCTTCGGCCTGCACGGTTAAAATTGGAAGCACGGTGCCTATTGCCAGGACGATTAGGACAGAAGAATATACCTTGCATAGTAACCTCCTTCTGGATCATTATTCACGTCATAAAACAACCCTCGGAAGTAGACAAAGATGGACCGAGGAGTGGCTGGGGGAATCTGGTGGGCCTGCATCTTTTGAGGAGGAGCATACGGAGGAATTGTTATTGAACCATCATTCAAGCACACATGATTCCTTTGACCAAATGTCTGAACCAAAGTAGCCCGCTGGAGTAGTGGAAGGATTCCCCGTTCAACAGCTTTCTCTTCCTACAGCGTTTGAGGTATAGAATAGCCTCAATAATCCATTGCCATAACAAAACTCCTAGAACCTGAATATTTTGAATCCATAGAACTAGATATATGTTATAACTCCTAAAACCTCTTAGGTCTTTTCCATCTGTTAAGGAAGCAAACGTGATTTAAATGAGCTATACAATTCCTTTCCATCTTTTTTCGGCACATTGTTACTTAATGAGCCAAGATTGGACTTGTACAGGAAAGCATACCGTAATAGATCATAAACAATTGCAACATGCAAGGGTGCGCAAACCTCTCCTTGAGGCAACAAAAAGAAGAAATGAGAGCTGTGTTGCCTTGAAATATTTGGAAATAAAGCTTACCCAATCTATAACAGTTATACCTGACAGAATGATAGGTTTAATATAAGTCTTCCCTTGCAGTTTCAATATTGAAATTTATTTATTTATTTATTTTCTGTATATGCTTGATTATAAGTTCAAATTTCATAATATTGCAGCGACTCTTCTGACACCAACTGCTGCATGCCACTGTCGATTGACTACCATTTTAGCAGAAGTTTAACCAGAAAAAAGGGCTATAATCTAACCCAGAAAAAGGCCAAATTATGGTTACCTAGCCAAAAAGATTACAAAGTTACTAAAAAGGTCCTAACCTGATAGTGGAAGCAGGCTCCAAAGTCATGGGGCACAACAAAGAAATGATCAGCTCCTTCTGTACGATTCCAGTAATGCCAGTTGGAGGAGATCAGTTGAATCGCACTTCTCATCATCCTTGGAGATTTGAACGGCAATGGCAAGCCTGTAGGTGTAAGGTCACAAGTGGGATATATGGGGGTATAAAACCAATCTGCTTCATCTGGGTTGAGGGTTCTAACTGGGCTAGATAAGAGAAATCTATGCATAAAGATCTCTGCAGCAAACATATGGGTGAGACATCTAGGATCCTTCTGCAGCAGTTTCTTGTTGTATTTGCTTGGAAGGTCGTATACGTAGACTTTCAACCTTCCAACTGGATTATCTTCTAAGACATCACCGGCACTTCCTGCATTATCAATCCCAGAGCGTACTTGAGAAACAAGCTCCAGAGTCGCACAGAGCAAACTACATGAGAAAATTTTGGCCAGGTAGATTTCCTCAAACTTTGCTGGCTTGCTTTTAGAGAAAGTTAAAAGTTCTTTGCAAAATGAGTGTCTCAACAGCTTGCACTAGTTACATCTTGCTGTAATTATTGCAAGCAATGACAGCAAAAGAATGCTGATAATACTTTGATGAAACATTAGCTCACATCAAGAGAGCATACCTCTGAAAGAAAGAACTCGTCTTGGAGGATGGTAAAAATGTAAAATGAAGCCCAATTGCTAAGTCAAAGATAATTTGTTGTGCAATCCTAGTTGCAGGGGTTATGCAAATACAATCAGCGAACAAAAGCACACTCAGACTTTTGGAGAATATGAGGTTCCGCTCCAATAAGGCGGGGGGAGAGTAATGCTTGTAACCGTAAAATCCCATCCAAAGACAATAAAAATTACTGAAAACTCGGGCCGGCATAACCAACTTTTAGACAATTAGACCAAATGCGCAGCACCTTTAGGGTCAAAAGTTTCAACTCATTTCAGATTCTGAGACTCATCAGTACAAATGCTACGAGTTTTATACGGTACAAAAGCACTCATAGAAACCCCTCTTAACGTGAAAGCCTGATTGACGCATTTTAAAGTTTCGAGTCTTTAATTTGAGCTCAAACTATCACAGTGAAAGATCATCAACAAATTATTAAAATGAAATGCAAGTCTAATGGCTGGCTATTCAGAAACCCAGGTAAAAAAAAAAAAAAAAAACAAACCTGAAAACAGCCTTAATAGTCAAAGAAAGAACGTCACCTGAAATCCGCTCAGTGCGTGGAGCCTGGTGGGCAGCACCAAGTACAATAGTAAAAGCGCAAAAAAGGAGCAGAAAAGATATCATCAACACACGAATCTCCATTTTATCTGACCCCCAAACCCCAACGTTGGACTGGTAACCAAAATGGGTCTTCCTGCAGTTTTGTCAGGGAGAAAAGAGGGCTAGAAGGCTGCATTTACAAGAATGTATGGTTGGGACGTCGTATAAATAGTAGTTGAGACGTTTTAAAAGTTTAACTTGAAACGTACGTTATGGGAACTAAAATGAAGGCAACGGCGGCTTCTTGGTTTAGACACTGAAAGGGAAATGAACAGCGAGGAATTTTGCTTCAAGAAACAAAGAAAGATTAACAAGTTTCCCTTCTCCTGTTGACCTGCCATGAATAAAATGCATTGGAAAATGCGTGAGCAAATGAGATGAGTGGGTCAGATCAGAAGAAGCGAAAGCTACGTTTGTTTTGCCGTCTGGATGACAAGTCCACCTCTGCTGATGCCGAGTCCTGACCTGGCCTTTAATTAACAAAAACAAGCAATTTCAAACCAAAGCCACTCTGGGCTAAACCAACGGAGATGAAATTGGCAGAGTATTCGCCGCTCGTCCGCTCATTACATTAGTCTTTCAATATACTTTAGGCTGTATTTGTCTATAACAAGTCGTCATCCTTAACTTAAAATTGATGAATTTATTTAATTAACTGGTCATTGAAAGTTGGGTAAAAGGGTGAAGCCTCCGAAAAGAAGAGCCAAGGCGAACATGTCAATGAATGAAAGAAGGATCAGATCAAATGCTGAAAAGAAAGAGAAACCGAAGGAAATTTTGGCGCTTTTTGATTGCCCCGGGGGAAGTGGGGGGGGGGGGGAGAATGATGCTCGTTTGCTCTATTACTCTTAGAAATGGAAAACGGAAGATCTGACCAAGTTTTAAGTGCTGTTGTTACCAAGACTCCAATTTATTTACGGGAATAACAGGACAAAGATTCTGGCGGTGCTCACAAGACCCCGACATTCGAGCACGGGGGCTTCGTCTCATCAGCCATTTGCATTGGCGGACTTATGTAGGATATGGAAGAGGGGGGGCGTGCGATCCCATTGGAGCCCAAAGCCCAAAAAACTATCATTTATTTTAGCTCATTCATCGTATGCGCCCGCCGTGTCAAAATGTTTAGAACACGAGGGGCAACAAATATATCGCGGGCTATTAGCCCCCCCCCTTTTTATTTGGATTCTTCCGTGTCTTTGTCAGCATTTAATTCCTGGTTATTGCGAGTAACAGCCCATTAACGTTCTACAAGCAGAAAAAGTATCCTTTATATTTGTTTTTTTTTTTTTTTAAATAAATCGTCAACTGAAATATTGCCTTGGGTCTGAAAAAGGCCCGTGTTCAATTTTTTTAATCCGGGGAAAGGCCGACTTCCTCGACCTGCCACCATTTGACATTTATTGATTGATTGTGCTCGTGTGCTCTAGACTTTGGGTAGGCCAACCACCACCGCCACCCGCCGTCTTTGACCAGCCGTTCATGATGTACACGCGTATGGACATCAATTGCCGAATGAGCCACGACTTCCGGCTTTCAGGCCCCCCGGGTTGCCCGTTTCCTTTCCTTCTGTTGACTAATTTTTGTTTGCCCTTTTCTGAAAATTTCAGATTGAAAATACTAAACGTGCCCCAAACATCTTGGTCATCAATGATTAGGTAGGCATTTTGCAGTTCTGTTTTCTCCGGCCAGTGCAGGGCTCGGAAATTCAAATATTGTCCCCAAAACATTTAGGTCCGGATGAAGGTGTTTGTTGGTGGTGGGTCCATTTTGCAAACAACGATTCTAATGAGTTGCCTTGCATCGTATAACTGTTACACGTTAGATCCGTAGCTGTGGAAGCAGAGCCAGCCAAAGCCAGTCCGTACATAGAGTTGCGTATATGTTATCAGCACATGCTAGCAAATGTGCCACGTTGGTCTATCATGCACACTGACTCTTGCAAGCGTGAGAAAAGGCCATCGCCCTCACCTCTGCATCCCACATTAAGCATGTCACTTGCTCACCAGTCAGCTCATCTAGCGAATGTTCAACTCGACTTCTTCTAGCTCTGGCTGTATTTAATTAAGTCAACCTTCTGCAAGTTTCATCGAGTTAGTGGTTGATCGTGGAGGGCAATTTTTTATAGACAACATACAGAAAAACGAAAAAAAATTATAAAAAAAAAGGGGAAGGAAAGGAGACCACTGGGTGTTGCCATATATTAGCATCGGAAATGGAATCCAAGAAATGTGGAGAAGCAAATGGGAGCAGAGTATCTGCAAAAGGGAAAGAGAATGCTATCGGTAATGGAGAAGCTCTGGAGAGCAGAAATGAGATTGAGCAAAACAAAGTTCGTATCATGAGAACCTTCCTCGAAACACAGGACCCTTCCACCAAGGTCCCCCACTCTCCTTCTCTTTTCTTTTCTGTTCTTCATTCTCCGCTTCTTCTTCTTCTTCCCCTCAAAATAATCTTTCTCCACCAGTTTGATGTTTGCTTCTGTATAGCTGAAACAAATCTTCGGCTGAAGCAACACGTGGACGCGGGGTGTCGGATCCACTTGTTCTCTCGCACTCCCTATTAGAGTTATTAGAACTGGCAGCCAGACGAATAGGAATAGGAATAATAATATGATACCTCAGTTACTATTATTTGATTAATAATGATTTACCAGCTATCCAGATTCTTTTGCTTCAACTTTTATTCTACATTTTTGCTACGGATTGGAGTATGGGGCAGCAGCTTGGTTTGCTGTTTCTTCTGATGCACGGGGGAGCCATGAATTTCTTACACACTGCCAAACTTTTTCCTCAGTTGTTAGATATTAGCAAACTAAGAATTCTGATTTGGTAACCAACTCTGACGGGGAACTCACATCGCATTTTGAATTTGTCTTTGCCATCATAGCTTTTTCCTTACAACTCTCCAACTTCAGCCGTACAGTCGTTTTTTTTTCTTCCCCGATAAATGAATTAATTTCATTGATCAATATGATTTCTGTCATGTACAAGTGCTCAGCTGATGTGGGTTTTCTGCTAAACCCTTTTTTTTTTGTTTTTTTCGCTTCGTTTTTAAATGTGTTAATCGTGACTTTCAGGAGGTGGATGATTTGATGATCAGGAGATTTCTGCGTGCTCGTGAACTTGACATTGAGAAGGCTTCTAACCTATTCCTGAAGTACCTCGGCTGGAGACGATCATTTATACCCAAGGGCTACATATCTCCATCAAAGATTCCAAATGAGCTTTCCCAAAACAAGATGTTTATGCAAGGAGTTGATAAGCAGAATCGGCCCATTGTGGTTTTTTGCGGTGCCAGACACAAGCCCTACAAAGGAAATTTAGACGAATTCCAACGTAAGTGGTAACCTGGAAACTGCATATTACACTTCTGAACAATTTGTCAGCTAAAATTCTTTAAAGCTGTGAATTCTGTCGTTTTATGTCTTCCCATTTTATCTATGGATCTTCAAAGCAACCCGAAGTGGGAAATTGAACCTGCATTCATCTAAATTTGCTGTTGGCTTGTCACTACTGCAGGTTTTGTAGCCTTCACTCTTGAGAGAATATGTGCCAGGTAGCTCTCTGTCTTGGATCTCCACGTACCTCGAACTTTTCAGTGTTTTTTGTTGTGGTCTTTAATATATTTTTGACGCAGAGAAAACTAACCGTGGTTACTGAATAAGACTGCATTGTTTAAAGTGAATATCTCTGAATTTCCCTGCCAACCTCCTGCTACAATATCAAGCTCATGCCATGTCTTGTTCTTGTTTAAGAATGCCACATGGACAGGAAAAGTTTGTTGCCATAGCTGATCTTGAAGGATGGGGATACTCTAACAGTGACATTCGTGGATACTTGGCAGCACTATCAATATTGCAGGTTTGAGTTCCTTCTTCTGGATCCGCACTGGCTCACACAATAACCAAGCACCTAGGCAATTAGAAGATGCCCGAACATATTGCCCGATTGCCCGATTGCATAGTAATACAAACATATTGCCCGATTGCCTCCCTTGTAATATACTCGTAGACTATAGTGGTAACTTATCTTCTGATGGCAGGATTGCTACCCGGAGAGGCTAGGCAAAATGTTTATAGTCCATGCGCCGTACATATTCATGACAGCATGGAAGGTTGTTTACCCGTTAATTGACAGGAAAACCAAAAAGAAGGTAGATTTTATCTCTCCTTGCAAAAGTTGCATCTTCGCTCAGTTGAATGACTTGTACTGTAATACAGTTTGAACCAACACAGCATATCTGGGTGACTTTTGCTCTATAATCTATTCTCCTCAATCCATCCTTGTTTATGTATTTATCAAATTGCTGCAGATAAATTTTGCGGCGGATAAAAAGCTGAAATCCACTCTGCTTGATGACATTGACGAGGGCCAACTACCAGAAGCATATGGAGGCAAACTACCTTTAGTCCCTATCCAGGATAACTAACTCATTAACTTCAATCCAATATTGTATCTAAGATCCCAAGGTCTCATTTCCTCTGCTTGGCAGGCTCGGAGAGCCGGAGATTGCAGATATGATATTTAATATCTCATCCACTAGCTCCTTCGGGGGCGTGTGGTTTTTTATGCCATAAACCAAATTCAGTCTACATGGATGTAAACAAACTCTGTTGGAAGGGTCTATAGCCTTACATTTGAACGAATCGAAGCCCAGTAATAAACTCTTGTTACTGAAATAACTTTGAAAAATAAAAATCATCAAGCAACTCAGTTGCAGTTAATTTCGAGTTTACAAGACGATCCTTGGTAGCGTATTACAGTGCTGCAGAAACCATTTTCCAAGCAAGCTGCACACGATAAACTTGATACAAGGCCCCCATCAAAGATGGCGAATTGTGCACCCCAACACTGACTGCAAGTATGTACTCATCAGAGGCCAGTGTGTTGCGAGGAGTTGAATTTCCCGGCTGTAGACTTATCCCCTTTCTCAAAATGCGAAAACCTCATTTTTTACGAGTAGACCACTAAGTCCACTAGCCCTGGCTACGCAAATGGATCGGGTGAATCTAGGACCAATAGTCTGCAAAGAATTGTTTGTAATCGAGGAGAATCAAACATATGACCTATAAAGAGAACATTCGGGATCATACGTTTTTAGTCACAGAGCCACACTATCAGTGCATGAAGAGGTTTCGCGAAGATTAAATAATCTCTACTCATTTCCTTTACCCAAAATGTACATTACCCAACGGCTGCAGGTTTAGAAGCCTCATAAATAATGTGGCTAGGCGAATCCTAAACAAGACAAAATACATCCAAGGAATACCCGAGAATTTTTTTGATGCACTTTAGTACAAGATTCCTAATAATGATATCATTCACAAGATTTGGTTGATAAAACAAAAGTGAGTACAAATTAAACTGAAATGCTCAACAGTATTCAGGTTATTATTCAGAAAACTGTGACCCGGCCAACAATGGCAACGAATACATTCCCCACAATGAGAAATCATTATTTCTACAAGTCAACAGCAAAGGGCATGAAGATGAAAAATTGCCGTGTGTTTCCAAGACATACCGGCCAATCTCTATTATAACATTCCATGGTGACCCAAGGCTCCGTACAGCATTCTTACCCGATAACTACCTTGTTCTCATCCAAGAAGTTGTAAGTAGGGACCTCTAAGTTGAAAGGAGCTGGCCCCTTTCGTATCCTGCCAGATATGTCATAGTGCGAGCCATGGCACGGGCAAAACCAGCCACCAAAGTCGCCAGCATTAGGCAATGGAATGCACCCCAAATGGGTGCAGACCCCAACAACAACAAGCCATTCCGGATTCTTAACCCTGGCTGAGTCCTCCTGTGGGTCACGGAGGGATGCAACATGAACACTGTTAGCCAGCTTAATGTCATCTTCAGTTCGTCTCCGGATAAAAACTGGCTTCCCTCGCCACTTGACTGTAATGGTGGTCCCGGGTTCAATGCTGGAGAGGTCAACCTCAAGGGAGGCCAGAGCAAGGACATCCTTGCTAGCAGACATGCTGAGAACAAACTTGAGGATCAGAAGACGAATTAAGGAGGCATATACAAACCTGCCACCTGACAAGACAAAATAGGCAAAGGCACGTTTGCTGGGGTCGCCTGGTGGGAAACGCTCGTGATTATACTCATCATAGACAATTTTTGAAGTTGGGTTTTTCACTGCTGCTACAGTAGCTGGGAGGTCGGAGAGCACACCCACATCATGTCCAGGACTGAGGGCTTCAGAAGAAAACCCTGAGAGAATTGATCAGCCATTGGAAATTTTGTTATAAACTGCAGAATTGAGTAAGGAAAGAGCAAAATGACATCGAGTTGTCCTTTGATTTTGCCTGTGGGACAAAGCAGAAATCTCCATGAAAACAGGTTGCAGTAGGAGACATTCAAAAATCTAGAGAAACAAGATACAAGCATGAAATATTCACCAAGGCACATTTTTTTGTTGCATGTAGAAAATTTGGTTGACAAGGTGATGAGCAGCCCTACATGCTATTCAAATGCATAAAGGTACACTAGAAAAAAAGGATATAACAATGATGAATGTAACCTCCACTATTAACAAGGAGTGGTAAATAGGAGAATGCAAGATCATATTACTAATGGCCTCAGGACCATGAAGGACCTCGTTCAGGTCACCAAGCCACGTATGTCTTCCACCTCCAAGACCTCACCTTGGAACAAAATCCAACTCTTCATCTTCCCTATGTTGTCTTGAACTCAGTTATAATCATCAAAATCAATAGAATATAGAACAAAGAGAAAGAGGAGCATGACAGAATTTTCTAAACATTATTGCTCTCCGCATGCGGACAATAGAAGTGTAGTCATACTGGCTCCATTGCCATCTCAGCATGAAATCAACGAATCTCCGAGTGGCGGAGAAAGATCATGAACCCGATGTTGGATAGATGCCAATGACTTCTGATGAGCAGAATAACTCTATAAAATACTACTGTTACATAAGAATGATTGGAGTAAAATGACTTAAGAAATCATAGTCTGATCTCAATCACGTCCCACATCTTTCCGACATTGATTTGCCATAGGCAAGCATTCTCGCTGTTGATTTTGCCGATTGAAGAGACTATGTGAAGGCGGTTTGGGCATCGGCGGATGGGAAGAGAAAAGACAGACAGCCATGAAATCAAGCGTTTTTAATTGACGGGCATCTCATTTCAGGGTCGGCTACGGTAACGACTCACGAGCTTTAAAAATTGGCTTTCAAATAATAAACCAGACGCCCCCTTCGGGAAACAGAAAATAAATAAATAAATTCAAACATTCCACAACCCGGCAAATCTTTCGATCCAGAAGTATCCTATAGAGAAGAAGACGATCGGAAGAAGAAGGTTGATATTGATCGGGATACCAAAAAAATGCTAGTCAACATAAGAATCATACGGCGCAACAAATAAAATACACACAGAGAGTGTGTGTGAGAGAGAGAGAGAGAGAGATTTTTTCAGGAATAGAAGAGATGAAATTGAAAGAACAAATTTTTTGAGATATAAAACCAGAAAACAGAGAGAGTAACCTCTGACTAGATTTGACGCGAAGGAAACGTGATAGGGAGCGATGTTGGATCTGGAATAGGTGGCAACGCCGTTGTTATCATCACGACCACCGCCACCACCACCACCAAAAAGCGGATGGCCTCGCGAGACGAAGGCGGGGGTCGTCTGCGATGACCTCCGCGGTAAGGACGAAAGCCTCCTCCCTGCAACTCTCAGCATCTTCCTCCTCCTCCTCCTCCTCCTCCTATTGGCTGCTTTCCGCGGGCAGAGTTAGAGAATAGGGATTGATTGATTAATTCCGACACTTTTTAACGAAAAGAAAACAAACCTCCTCTCTCCGATGCGCTTTATGCTCAACATATTCGAGTTCCCGATGAATCTAAACGACGTCGTTTCGAATGACCCAGTCACTCCTCATATTTGACCCACCCACCCACGTGCCAGATATTTGACTTTTTTTACTTGTCTTTTCTCTCTCTCAAAAAAAAAAAAAAAAAAAAAAAGCCCCCCCCCCCCCCCCCCAAAAAAAAACCCCTCCCCGGGAGGACTTCGATTGATTGGCTGGCAGTTTTACGCAACGTTCTTCTTGGGTAATCAGATCCAGAACTTTCATTCCAATAATTTTGCCGACCTTGGATCGGGTGGACATCATGAGCATCATGAACGTGCGTCGGGAGGAAAGTTTTTTGAGTCCTGTTTGTGATAATTTGCTTACATTCCCATCACCTTCAGTTCTGCAGCGCCATATTAATTATCGCCCATCAACAACCAGACCGCGACTAATTGCACGCATCCCAGAAGCTAGCCCGACACTTTCCAGGCTAGTCAACGTTCAAGTTCTTTCGAACAGAGCAGAGGACCTCCCGCCCTGGGTTCTCTTGCGGTGCAAGTATTCTTCCACTCGAGTCCTAGGACCCGGGAGGCACGGTGCAGGGCGTTTCGCTAACTGGTAAACAAATATGTACTACAATGCAACCAAATGGGGATTCTTCTTTAAAGACAGTTAGTCTGCTGGACAAACCCGCGAGGGTTGTGCGAGAAAGATCCGAGTTGTCAAGCAAAATTGTTTCATCGTCTTCGAAAACTTAAATACTCCCCATGACCTCTGGCCCATGACTTGCTGACTTCACAAATGACGCTGCCTCTATCTCATTAACACGGATTGGATCCGGCTGCCCCTCTCGTGCACTGTCAGAGGACGTCGAATCAACAGTAATTGCAAGAGAGGGGGGGCACGTGTCGCTTTCTAAAGTGAGGTACCCCCGTAAGCAAGCATTAATTACCACAAAGAAACGGGTTAAAAACATAGGTTCACCCGAGCACGAAGCACAAAACCAATTTAGTAGCTGCGGTAACCAATTCATGCCAATCAATCCCCCCCCCCTTATTGTCTTTGGGAAATAAATTAGCTTCTACGTGATAGAGAACCTAACAGAACCATTTCAATGTGTATACTTACAATTTCCTAGCAGTCATCACAGAAAAATGATAATTGAAGCACATGTTGATGTCCAGTGCTATAGCACAAACCATCAGGAAAACCGTGATTTAACTCTGCAACTTACCAGTATTGTCAGTCTTATGCGAGATTCCAACAGCAGTCAATGGCTTGGGAAATCATTTTAGCAACCTCCTCGTACTGTTGATTCTGAACAGAGTGGAAAAACTCTTGGCTCAACAGGCGCAACAAGAGGAGGCGGAGGAAAGCAGAAAACGTTCGACCGTTCTTCCCACAGCCCCTTCACCCTCACCCCCACCCACGCCTCCTCCCTCCTCCGGGGTCCAGCACCCACTCACCCTCCTCCCTCTCTAATCATTCGTGAAAACAAGGGCCGAAGGGAGGCGGAATCATGGAAACGACCATTCGAAAAAGAAACGAAAACCATTGAAACTAAGGATAACAAGCAGAGACAGACACTCAAAACCACGAGGTACGGTGGAAAATGACAAAATTATTCCAGCAATGCGTCGCGTCTTTCAAAAGAACAAAAAAAAAAAAAAAAAAAAAAAACGGAAACAACTCCGCTTCCACAGGCAGCATGCCGAGAAGGTAGGAGACGAGTATGAGCCAACCTCATTTTTTAAAGCCCCGACCAATCTGCTTTATTTAAAACCTTACATTTTAGGATTCACTTTTACTCCACTTCAGTTTCTCAGTCTGCTATATGGAGGAGAGGGGGAAAAAAACGAAAAGGGCGGCCCACTTCCGAGCATTGCCAATCCATTTCCAGCCTCTTGGGTCTCAGTTTAGCAAACAAGGTTATATTATATTTGTAACTAAGGGCAGTGGGAGTGTAATTAAAGTGGACGCTCCTACCAAGAAGAACCATAACAAAAAGAAGCCCGTAAATTTTTTTCTTTTTTTTGGGGGGGGGGTGGGGGTGGGTGGGAGGAGGGGGAAGGAGGGAAGTTTGAATTCCTAATTGAACCAAAATCCCGCCCAATCTCCATTTCTTTCTCATCTATGATATCATCCACGATCCATCCATCTCTATATTAATATTAGATTGTTAAGTAAAAGACCACTTTACTATCAGCCCAAATCTCCATCTCTGTCATAGAACGCCCTTTTAAACCCGCGCGCGCACACACACCCACACCCACACCCCAATCGTCTCGCTTCCGATAGGACAGTCTAAACGACGTTCAAAGTTCTTGGCTTCCTCCTTGTGCTGTGCCTCGTCTCAGATCTAAACAATAAGAAAGAAAAACAAAAAGGGAAAAAAAAAACACAAAGAGGGAGAAATGGCGCTCGGCGTGGACCTTCCTTGCGACGGAGACGGGACGTGCTTTATCTGCAAGAAGAAGCCGCCCACCGAGGAGACCCTCACGTGCAGCACATGTGCCACTCCCTGGCACGCTCCTTGCCTCTCGTCTCCGCCTCCCACCATGGGCGACGCCCTCCGCTGGGAGTGCCCCGACTGCTCTATGGTCAATCCAGTCGCGGCCGCCGCAGCCCGCGTTTCTCCCGCCTCCCTTGAACTCGTAGCGGCCATTCGAGCGATCAATTCCGATCAATCTCTCACTGACGAGGAGAAGGCTAAGAAGCGCCAGCAGCTCCTCAGTGGAGGAGGCGACATTAAGGTCAATCCCGTGGCGGACAGGCTGGACGACGACAACGACGACGACATACTCGATGTTCTTGATGAGAAACTCAAATGTTCGGTGTGCATGAAGCTTCCTGAGAGGCCTGTTACGGTACGCTCTCTTCTAAGCCATAACCACCGATATGTCTGCTTATGTTCTGACTCTTTAGAATGTCTTTTTCTATTCTATGCGGTATGCTTTCGGTCCGTTAAAAAGACTGTTGTTCCCCCCCCCTCTCTCCTCCCTGTATTTTTTTTTTTTGGTTGTTGGTGCCCGTACCGTGCTTCGGTTGTTGAGCGGCAAGTTCTTAATCTTAAGAATATAGCTCTTGCTTCTAGGTGTGTTCGTTTTAAAAAAAAAAAAATTATTTCAATAAAAAAAAAAAAACAGAAATCAACAAGAAGAATTGCTCTGCTTTATTTTTGTCTCTTTGGTCGTTTCCTTGTTCATCATTATGGGTTTCTGTTTTGGTTACTTCCGGAGAGTCGGTTTAATGAAAGATGAAGCTCACAAAATGTTGGCAGCTTGTCGAACCCACGCGAGCAAATGGTTGAAAATGCTCCCTGTAATCGAAGAACTATTTGCTTTGCTTCTCTTTTGTAGTTTTTTTTGGGGGGGGGCCCCCCCCCCTTTCGTGAGTAGTCTGTGTTTGTTTGTTTCATCGCCGGAAAAGTAAATAGGAAGAGTGTCATCTACGCAAACGCTTCGTTTGACAAAACCAAATGTAATGTGACAAGAGGTTTGAGAGATGGTCAGTTCAAAGCGAGTATGGATGGTTCTCCTCTTCTTCTTCTTCTTCTTCTTCTGGCTTGCACGTCTCGCCTGGCCCCTTTTCAAGTTCTGACCGGTTTGCGGAATCCCGGACAGGACAAATAGTAGTGTTGAATACATTAATATATTCTACATGATAACTAATCATCATGTTCATTTTCTTTTTAATCAGCAACAATTTTTTCCTGTTCACCAGTTTTTTTGTTTTTTTTTTAAGAAATATTCTAGCTGTTAATATCTAACAACGGGAACCAGAATGAAAAAGAAAAAGAAAAAAAATAGAGAGAGAAAAGAAAAGAAGGCGTTTGGGGTTTTCCATGCCATGCTTAATCCTAACACCCTAGTTTAGGGCCGTATCTCCACTCGGGTGAGCTTAATAAATTGAGGGTGGGTTTAAGGTTTAGGATATCCTTGACAAGTGTCTCCGTGGTTTCTGTGGTTTCAGACGCCGTGCGGTCACAATTTCTGCCTCAAGTGCTTCGAGAGATGGATTGGACAAGGGAAGAGCACATGTGTCAATTGTCGCTGTCAGATCCCCTCCAAGATGGCGCATCAACCTCGAATCAACTCCACACTTGTTCTCGCCATCCGTATGGCAAGGGCCTCTAAATCTGGCGGTTCTGCTGCAGCGCCTTCCAAACCATATCAATTTTTGTACAACCAAGACAGGCCAGACAAAGCATTCACCACAGATCGAGCCAAGAAAGCTGGAAAGGCCAATGCCTGTAGTGGAAAGGTCTTCGTCACTGTCCCTCCTGATCACTTCGGCCCAATTATCGCTGTGAACGATCCGGTCAGAAACACGGGCGTGTTGGTCGGAGATTCATGGAATGATAGACTAGATTGCAGACAGTGGGGTGCCCACCTTCCTCACGTTGCAGGGATTGCTGGTCAGTCTAAGTACGGTGCCCAATCAGTGGCTCTCTCTGGAGGTTACGAAGATGATGAGGATCACGGTGAATGGTTCCTTTACACTGGGAGGTACCCCTTTTTTTGTGTTTTTTTTTTCTTGTTTTGGTCTGTAATTCCCATCAGTGTGCACTCTGTATTCGTTCTGGGTTTTATAATTTATTTGGGAGAGAAAGGGAGAGGGAGAGAGAGAGAGAGAGAGAGAGAGAGAGAGTGTGTGTGTGTGTGTGTGTTTGTGTAGTCGTTAATTTGCATTCATTTCTTTCCTTCTTGTGGTTTGTGCAGTGGAGGGAGAGACCTTAGTGGCAATAAGCGCACAAACAAAGAGCACTCCTTTGATCAGAAGTTTGAAAAGTCCAATGAGGCATTGCGAGTCAGCTGCAAATATGGATACCCTGTGAGAGTGGTGAGGTGAGTTGCTGGAGGAGTTATTGGATCATTTTCAATATGGATTTCACCTTGGTTCTTAACCATGATTTCCTTGTTTCTTCTTATTGTTATTGGAGATTTTTGTTTTGGTCCCGAAAATGATGTTTGGTTAGTAAACTGTTTACTGGGGAGGGGGACTTTATCGTTGTTTTGTCTGTTGAAATTAGTCAATTTTATGTATGCTATATTTGGAGAGATATATTTGGTTGTAGCTTGCAATTCTTGTATACAGGTGGTTATTTCTTTGTTATTGTCTGTAGATATCAGTCACAAGCTTCCGAAAGCCATTCCATTCAAATTCTGTCGATATGTGTTCTTTGTTTTGTGGTTGTGTTGTATGTACTGGTCTTTTTCCCAGTTTTATTTCTTTTGACTTGAATATTTAGGGGTTACTGCATGTCAAGTCGTGTTTAGTTGATCATTTGGGTGGCAGGTCTCACAAGGAGAAGCGTTCTTCGTACGCACCAGAAACAGGTGTACGGTATGATGGTATTTATAGAATTGAGAAATGCTGGCGTAAGGATGGAAAGCAGGTGAAAACTCTTATTGACTGATCAAGTACATCAGCACAATCATCTGGCTAACTGAGTTTTTTTACATTATAGGGTTTTAAGGTTTGCAGATATCTTTTCGTTAGATGTGACAATGAGCCTGCCCCTTGGACTAGGTTCTCTCTCTATCCCCCCTCCCTCTTTGCAGTGCTCATGGTGCCTGCAAGTGCTTGACATATTAGAACCTAGATAAAAACTGGTGATATTTTGGATTGAAAATGCAGCGACAATCATGGTGATCGTCCCAGGCCTCTACCCATCATCAAGGAGTTGAAGAATTCTGTTGATCTCACTGTAAGAAAGCAATCACCATCCTGGGACTATGATGTAAGTTAATGTCTTGCCATTTTATATTAAGAACGAATACTCTCTCTCTCTCTCTCTCTCTTTCTCGCCCGTGCGCGCGCGCGCACATTTATGGAAAAGGATGAAGCATATCTGTTCATCAGCATCACTGCTTACTTCACCGGGACTAAAGCTGTTATTCATCTGGTGGTGAGATGTGAAATTGTGTATACAGATTAACCGAATAAACTTTTAGAGCTACATTTGTTTTTGTTCTTTTTGAGCTTTTCCTGATTTTAATGGTGCAGCTTAGTGATGATTATATATACATACAACATCATAATCTACCTTCTTTTTCATAGGATGAGGAAGGTTGCTGGACCTGGAAGAAACCCCCACCACCTAGCAGAATGGGAGCTAATGGTAGAAGTATGAAAGGTGGCATAAAACCTAAAAATAGGAAAGGAAAAAAGTTAGCCATGAAAGAAAAGCTATTAAAGGGTATGGCCATACTTGAAATCTGTGGTCACAGACTTCATTTATTTGTTCAACTTGTCATTTTGGGACAGACTATTGAAGATATTCTAACATTTGGTTCATTTATTCGGCAGAATTTAGCTGTCAAATCTGTCTCAAGGTGATGACTAACCCCCTTACTACTCCCTGTGGGCACAACTTCTGCAAAGGATGCCTAGAGGGTGCCTTTGCTGGTCAAAGTTTAGTGAGAGAGCGAGGTCAAGGCAGGCGAACATTAAGGGCACAGAAGAATGTTATGAAATGCCCTTCTTGTACAGTTGATATAGCTGACTTTCTTCAGAATCCGCAGGTGCTGTAATTGACAAATAAAGTCATCTTGCTTGTAAAAGAGCATTCCTGTTATGTCATGCATTCTGTGGTATTGTTGTCTTTATCTATGTAGTTATGGCTTTAAATATGCAGTCAATTTTCTCACCGCAGCGCATTAGAGTCTGAAAGCTTTTTATAAATCTCCTTTTATGATGCCCTTGCTTTTGTGGCAGGTCAATCGACAATTGATGGATGTCATCGAGTCACTACAGCAGAAAACTGCTGAGATGGAAAGTTCAGGTGATTCCAGTGAAGACAGCCGGGGTACGCATGAGAAACCAGACTCTGAGAGTGAAGCAGATGATGGTAATGGTACCAAAATTGTGGAAGAAAGCACAGATAAGGATGAAGCAGAAAGTAAACCCCAGCAGACATATGAGAAGAAGGTGACTGATGGCGTGAATGACACGCCAACTGTTGATGGGGATAAGGGAAGCGCACTGCCTAACGAGTCTAATGCAGTGAACTGTGAAAAAGAGGTTGCTACAAAAGACCCTGAAATGGCTGACATCAGGGAAGCACCAGCTAATGTAAAACACAAGCTGTGTCGTAAGCGCAAGAAGGCTGATGAAGCAGGGAACCAACCAATGGAAACTAATGGAGGTAGGACTAGGGGAAAGAGTTCTAAAACTGCAGTTGCTTAGTGGGGAAGTGCCTCCCTTCTGGTGATGAAATGGCTTGCTCGCATAGTCATGGAGGTTTCTGTTTAGGCAATTCTTTGCCGAGGTTTTTGGCAGCAGAGTAAAGAAACTTGTGTTGGGTCAGATTAGAATGAAATTTAATTTCTACCACGTTAACCTGGGCGACGTCGAGGGGAACAATGGCCTTTCATACACAATGGTTATATAGATATTCCAACATCTGCTTTGTGCTGCGATATTCATGATTTCCTTCCTCGAAAGCTTTGGGTATCACCCTTCGCGGTCCATAAAAGCTCCCTTGTAACTTCCGAAGGTAAGGAATGATGGTGCCGCTGACACTCAGAGAGCAAAGGAAGAGAAATGAAATTTTCATTTGCCAAAGTGATTTGGGATATAAAAATATGCAGTGGCATCCGTTCTAAACCCAATCATATAAAAATTTTCATGCACTTGTCTAGGATGCGATGATCAATATTTATGTCTGTGTTGCACTTCTCTTTTATTGTAAAAAGAAAAGAAGACGAAAAAAAAAAAAAAAAAAAAGAGCATGCGTATGTGAATCGAAGCATATAACATCATCTAATTACGATTCTCTCAAAGAATTTCTGCTGCTCAAGCTTTCTCTTTTCAACTCTTTTCGAGGTTACAGAGAATCAACTTCTCTCAAAACGGTTTTCAATGTCGTCCAAAAGGGTGAATAAGGAGGTTGAGAGATTACAAGGGGGATATTCGACGTGGGGCATGTGTTTTAGCTGTTCAATATTGCACGAGCAATGTTTGCGCAAGCAATTAAGACTTGGGTGTTTTGAGGAAGAAAGAAAGAGGCTCGCCGACGGGGCGAAAGATGCTGGGATCAACCTTTTGCAATATGGAAACTTACGGATGTTAAAAGGGTAGCATCGCTCTCAAAAGTCTTTTAAACTTTTATCGCTCTCAATTTTGTGACGCCAAAGTATAGGGAAGCCGATGAGCATCTCCACAAAGACAATTTCTGACTTGAAACGAGTCGTTGCATTGTGCGTATGATTTCAAACCGTTCCGGTCAATGTACGGGGTATCGAATGCTGCCTCAAATCCAATGACTATTTCTTCTATCGTTCTTCATGCTTTTGCCTCTGAGCACCTCGGCACGAGGAAAAGCATATCGTAGAAGAACCTTGTCGCCGATTGAAGATCCACGAGAAATACTACGTTACAAAAGGATCCGAGGTAATCGGCATCCTGCCAGGCCCAAAAATTGGACCTCCTCGGTTAGGTGAGGGGAAAGGGAAGGGGGCCCAAGATGAGGTTTGAGTGAGACGAGCCCGACCAGCCCACAAAAAAAAAAAAAAAAAAGAAAACAAACAAACAAAAAAAAAAACCAAAAAAAAAAAAAAACCGAAGAGAAAAGAAAAACCAAACCAATCGACCCAAGGGCACCACCGCCTTGATTTGTAGCTTTTGTATTTGTCGTGGAATGGGGATCGTGCTTTATTGTTTTTTAAATTTTCGTCCGCACAACACAAATCTATGCAGCGGATCTTTGTTCGTACTTTGGAATGGGTGGATGAAAGCCAAAGGAGCCGCATATTTTGACGCCCCTCCCCCCCCCACCCACCCACCCCAACCACCCGGGGCGGGGGGGGGAGGGGGCGAAAAAAAAAAAAAAAAAAAAAAAAACCTAAAGCAGACGTCACACAAACTCACAAACCTGTCCAAGCCATTAATTCTGAGGCTTAGCTGGAGGAGGGAGCCGGTGGGTCCACCGTAACCCACTTTCTGATCGCTCTGTCTCGCGAGTTCAGTTCGGGTCCCATACAGCATATAGTAGAAGACTAACTAACAAGTGTTAGATTTTTCTAGAATTTTTCTTTATGAAAATTCATATTTCTATAAGACAGAATCTTTTCTTTATGTGAATACTAATATACAAACTGTAATATAAAATTGACGTACCATTTTCCATGAAGTTGAGATTCTGTTACAGAGATAAGAATTGTCTTCCGATTTGTTCCTGAAAGGTTTTTCTCTTTTTGACTTTTCTGCTACTCTTCCCTTTACTGTCTTTCGTTTTCTCTGATGGCGGAGAGAAGGAAAAGATCCGTAATGACAAACGTTTTCCTCTTTTCTGAGAGAGTTGCTTTTAATTAGGGAATTACCCCTCTTTTCGGATAACAATTATATTTCCTGTAACAGTTATCTTTTCCTATAACAGTCATCATTAAATAGGGAGAGTGGAGAGATTTTAAACCCAATGATCCAAATTACCATCATGTCTAACCGACCATCATATTAGACCTTTTATACTGGGTCATACTTTAAATAACATGGGCCACTCATGTTAATTAATTTAACAATCTCCCACTTGGCCCATGTTATGACTTGATGAATCAATAACAAATAAGTGTGCACAATCCTTAAAGATCATCAAACCATAATACTTGATTAAATTAAAATGATTGGATCATGGCGGTCACATATCTTTTAGCGACATGATTCCTTCCATGTATCACATAATCACCATAATTCATAATAGTCCAACCGAGGGACATTGAAACTTTAATTGTCATTTTCAAATATGCTATTAGTTATCTCACAAACCATAACTGTATACAACTAAATGGAGATAACAGAGCGCAAGCAAAACCATAACTTTAATTGAATTCATAAGTGTCACAATGATATGAGCAGTACAAGACATTGACTTTCAAGAGAATGTGGACTTGTCCAAAATGTCTATCCGTTCAACATGTCCAGTAAATGTTTTTGGTGGCAAACCTTTAGTTAACGGATCCGCTATCATCAATTCAGTACCAATATGCTCAATAGACACTCTTTGGTTTTGCACTCCTTCCTTAATAGATAGGTATTTCAAATCCATATGTTTCGCACCTTTAGAATACCTATCATTCTTAGAGAAGAAAACAGCTGCAGAATTATCACAATAAATTCTTAATGGCCTTTCTATATTGTCGACTACATCAAGCCTTAAGACAAAATTCCGCAATCATAATGCATGAACAGTAGCCTCAAAGCATGCTACAAATTCAGCTTCCATAGTGGAAGTAGCAATGATAGACTGCTTCCCACTTTTCCATGAAACTGCTCCTCCAGCCAACAGAAACATGTAACCAAATGTAGACTTCCTCGAGTCTACACAACCAGCATAATCTGAATCCGAGTAGCCTACTACTTCAAGATGACTTGATTTTTTATAAGTAAGCATATAATCCTTAGTGCTTTGTAAGTACCTAAGTACTTTCTTTCCAGCTTTCCAATGATCTATTCCGGGATTACTTTGATATCAGCCTAACATTCCAACAGCGAAACTAATATCTGGCCGAGTACATGTTTGAGCATACATCAAACTTCCAACCAGCGATGCATAGGGAATGGATTCCATTGATTTTTGTTCCAAATCATTCTTTGAACATTGCAATTCACTGAACTTGTCCCCTTTCTGAATTGGAACTATTCCTGTAGAGCAATTTTCCATTCTAAATCTCTCTAACACTTTATTGATATAGCCTTTCTGACACAGTCCTAACAATCCTTGTGATCTATTACGAAATATTTCTATTCCTATCACATAGGATGCCTCATTCATATCTTTCATTTCAAAAGTTTCAAAGAGAA
>CM034059.1:125955-151505 GCA_019804595.1 Bruguiera parviflora
CTAACCATAGTACTAGAATAGTACTATGGTTAGGACAGTAAAACCTATACCCTTTGGACTTTTCAGGATAGCCAATGAAGTAACCACTAATGGTTCTTGCATCAAGTTTTCTTTCATGTGGATTATATATCCTTACTTCTGCTGAACAACCCCAAACATGAAGGTGTCTTAAACTGGGTTTCCTACCTGTCCATAACTCATAAGGAGTTTTAGGGACAGCCTTACTAGGAACCCTATTCAGCAGATATGCAGTAGTTTTTAACGCATGCATCCACAAGGATAAAGGTACAGTACTGTAACTCAACATGCTCCTAACCATATCCATAAGTGTACGATTCCGCCTTTCCGATACACCATTCTGTTGTGGTGTACCAGGCATTGTATACTGTGTACATATGCCTCGACTTTCAAGAAGCTTTGCAAATAGACCAGGACATTGTCCACTTTCATTGAATTTACCATAATATTCACCACCTCTGTCTGACTTAATCACTTTCACTTTTCTATCTAACTACCTTTCCACTTCATTAATAAACACCTCCAGGATGTTTACTGAATGAGACTTTTCATACAGTAGATATAAATAACAATATCGTGAGTAGTCATCTATAAATGTGATGAAATATTTCTCACCACCCCATGTTGAAATATCAAAGGGGCCACAAATATCAGTGTGTATCAATTCTAAAGGTTCACTGCATCTCATGGCTGGGTTTTTGGATATGTGTCTTGTTTGTTTCCCTTTTATACAATCAACACATACATTCCAATCAGTAAAATCCAATTAAGGTAGGACATCACCTTTCACCAACCTCAATATCCTTTCTTTGGATATATGACCTAATCTTTGATGCCATAAGAAAGCAGAACTATCATCATGCATATTACGTTTGTTACCCATGCTATGCTCAATAAGAAATAGAGAATCAGCATACATAGCATCAAGATTGAAACGGTACAGATTATCAACCAAAGTACCAGATCCATAATAGTACGAATGTCTATACAATGAAAACGCATCATTTCCAATCTTAAGATTAAATCCTACTTCATCCAACTTTGCAACAGAAACTAAATTCCTAGCACATTCAGGAACATAGAGATACTTTTCTAGATCCAGGTGACACTTAGTGTCCAAGATCAATCTGTACGTCCCAATTCCTTCTATTCGTGCTTTTATTCTGTTTCCCATATAAAGGAACTTCTCAGTTCCTGTTATGGGCTGGATTGAAAGGAATCCATGCATAATATGTGACACATGAATAGTAGCTCCAGAGTCTAACCACCAAGTATTATTGGGTACTTCAATTACATTTCATTCAAAACATACTGATATACAGTACATACCTTTCTTTTCGAACCAAGCCTTTCTCTTCAGGCAATCTATTTTAAAGTGACCCATCTTTTTGCAAAAGAAGCATTTCTGATCCTTTTGGATCTGACCTCCAGTGACTTTCATGGAGGCTTTGTCCTTCTTCTTATTCCTTTTATATGGTTTAGACTTGCTAGTGCTAACATCATTATGAACAACAAGATGAATAGAGTGATCCTTCATCTTCTTTAATCTCCCTTCTTCCTGAACTAACATGGCCTTAATTTCTTGAAGGTTCCATTTCTCCTTGATAGTGTTATAATTCACTTGGAACTGACCAAATTCAGGAGGTAGTGAGTTAATGATGAATTGAACAAAAAAGGATTCACTCACATCCATGCCCATTGTCTTCAACTTTGTTGCTAGATTAGCTATACTAGTCACATGATTATGAATGGGTTGTGACCAATCAAATTTCTTGGTCGTCAACTCACTCATCAGGCTTCCTACAATGGATTTATCAGCTATATCTGATTGAGAGTATTCCTTAATTCTCATTATAAATTCCCTTGCATTTTCCGTCTTAGGCATCGATGACTTGACATTTTCAGCTATCGTCTTTCGCATCAAATTCAAACTCAACCTATTAGACTGTTCCCAAGCCTCATGAAGAAACTTATTGGATTCTGTATTGGTCTCAGTAATGGTTGCTGGCCTTTTATCTGAGATGACTGCTGAGTCTAATCCCAAAACACCTAAATGAAACTGAATATGCTCAGACCATTCTGCATAATTTAGCCCATTGAATTTGATCATCATATTGCCTAAGGCGAAAGCATTATTGGAAGCTGCAAACATGATCCAAATTCACACATTAATACTTTAAGTAAACTCTAATGGATTCAGATGCATACATTACAATCTTTGATTATGCATTTAAGTTTACCTTTGGGTGATCCTTAAATACATAATTTTAATCAATAATGATGCTAATTTAAATATACTTCGATAGATTAATCAATCACACTAGAGTTAATATGAATGTTATCTTTGGATATACAATCATATTTACTCAATATGTCAATCAATCCCCTTTAGTGTTATTAATTATTGGCAATGATCCATCTTTGGATGATCTCCTAGCCATATAATTAATAATTACAATTGTTCATGTATAATATTTTATTAGCATCAAAATGAACAATTGAAATTCACAATTAAACATTCAAATCTTTTCAAGTTAGGCCACTTTGGTGACTAACAAACTTTTAAAATTTGATTTTCCATTCTGTAGAAGGTGGCATTGGCCAATATACTGACAATCATTATTCCAGTAGCTGACTTACACTTAGTACTGACAACCACCCGTGGCCAGTTACATTTTCATCAACAAATTTTGCCGGCAAAAGGTTTAGTGACCGACGAGAATCCTTTAGTCGTCGCCGGGCCAACAACTCTTTCCCTTTTTTTTTTTTTTCCGTCGGTGCACATTCATCGTCGACAAATTCGCCGGTGAAGTGCCTTATGGCCGGCGGATTCCTTTAGCCGGCCAATTCGGTCGGTCTTTTTTTTTTTTTTTAATTTAATAATACAGTCCCGTAGCCGGCAGAAATCTTTTAATAATATAGTCCCGTAGAGGTCACACAAACTCACAAACCTGTCCGAGCCATTAATTCTGAGGCTTAGCTGGAGGAGGGAGCCGGTGGGTCCACCGTAACCCACTTTCTGATCGCTCTGTCTCGCGAGTTCAGTTCGGGTCCCATACAGCATATAGTAGAAGACTAACTAACAAGTTCACGCTGTTATGAGTAAAACAGAGAGAGAGAGAGAGAGAGAGGAGAGGAGAGAGAGAGAGAGCCCAAAGATCATTATCCGCCGTCAGCTTTTTAGAGAGGCATTTCGGCTTCGGGCATGTTATTATTTGGGGAAGATAGACGCACGTCAGGTTTCACGCGGATTACGTGGCCCCCCGGGTCGAACGGAAAAAAGTTATCGGCCTTTTTGAAGTGGACCTCCCTCTTTTTTGTCGTCGTTCCTTCCTTCAAAGGCCTGTTAGATGGGCTTACAATGGGCCCACTGATATCTGCGACGATGGGGAGGGTGTGGGTGTGGGCGAGGCCCGTGCATGCGTAACAGTGACAGTCCTCCGCACATCCTCCCTCCCTATTGTCATCATGTGACGAATATCATATAATATAATATAATATAATATAATATGTCCTACTTTATCACATACGAATGAATGAATGAACCTCTCTTTTTGGTTCTTTTTTTTGGGGGGGGGTAATAAAGTAGCCGCTTCAATGATAATAGACAGCCGCACCACCACCCACCTGCCCACATGCCTGCCATGCCCTTTCAATTTCCTCCAAAACAATTTCACGGCCGTTGCAGTTCCATCACTTCGGCATTATTTATGCATGTCAATCAAAGAAGAAGAGGACAAAGTAAGAAAGGGAGCAAAAAAAAAAAAAAAATATATATATATATATATATATACAAAATTGTTCCTTTGCTTAAGTTCGGTTCACCGTGTGCGGAACAGGATAATTTCAATTAATGCGTGCGGACCGACCCGGCGTGGGGCTGGGGAACCGAGTGTCTTTGTCGGCTCTCCATTGGGTCCGCCTCGACGCCTTTTGGACACGTGCAATGCCCAAAAATTAAGTTGATGCCTGCGTATCCCAAGACCCAGGGATCCATACACGTATAGATGACAACGGAAAACCATCCCACGCCAAGATTTTGTGTTGTTTATCAGTTCTGTCTGGCCACCGAATTTGTACTCTATTTTCGGACAACTCAGATACAGAGTTGTACCATATTTTCGCTGGGTCCGAATAGTTTAAATATGTCTGATCTGGAATTCTCGATACTTCCGCACACACATTAATGTGGTTTGTAACAGATTTTCTGATTAGATACCGGTCGCTGTCAACCTTCATGAGGCTAATAATCAAAATTTTTTAATTTTAAATTCCGGATTTAAATTCTAATTGTCACGGAAAGAATATTAAATTTTAATTGTTGCGCATTTTATTCATACGCCTACATTATTAACTCAAATTCAGTGGATCTGGACAGCCAATCGCATCGAACATCCAATATGTTCAATGATTTGAAGTGACACCCACTTTTGGACTTCGGAATGCAGTTGCGTCGATACCCAAGGCCCTGAAATTAGACTTCGGTATGTAACTTCTTAATTAAGCAAGCGCCATTTGTCTATGCATATAAAAATTTAAATTATACGAAAACAGGTCAGGGTCCGTCGAGTGCTTAACAGAATTAAGCATTGGCGTGTTACGCGGTTAACCACTCTTCTTTTTTTTTTTTTTCTTTATATATATATATATATTTATATATATATATATATATATATTGTTAATTAATTTCTAATATTAAAATCCTTATAATTAAAACATTTTGAGTTTGAATCGCATGGCTTTGATATTTGCATTCGGTTCTATCAGATTTATTAAGGAAAAAAAATATAAAAAAATTAAATTTTAATGTGATTTATTCATAAATTTCACCTAATAATTTTGAACTTTCAAAAAATGATTAATTTCTTAGCACACACTTGTATGCTTGAGTTTAATTTGTGTGGCCAGCCAACGCTGGGCTACCTGCGTTGTCATTCAGGGAGATGAGATGAACGGCAACGTGCGCTTCAGCTAGGGTCTCTATCTAGGCCTGCGACAAATGGAATCGAGATCCACCGACTTCATTACCTTCAGAAAGTTTGACAATCGGCTAAAGGCTTTTGCTAGTTTTGAGGTTTTAACTTCAAAAAGAAAAGTAAAAGTCGACAAAAGAGGCGGTACAATTTGGATTGAAGCGCTGGCGAGAATATAATGCATCTTCACATGGTAGTAAAGTAATCATAGACTGGAACCAACCCTGCCCGGCCCACTCTTTCATATAACACGATTACTTGGTACGAATTTCAAAAGCGATTCGATGGGAAGACATCAAACCACATGCAAAGTAAAGCACAGACTACTATGGTATGGAGCTGAATCAGAAGGACCTAAAAAAGAAAAAAAAAAAAAAAAAAAAGAAGAAGAGCAAGTGTACATCTGCCGAAATCAACTTGCATTACCTTCCAAACGCTACAACCAATCATGCAATCCAGAAGATGTTTTTGTCTTCCGGCCCCGATGCATTGCATCAACGATAATAATAATAATAATAATAATAATAATAATAATAATATCAACTCTGGAAAAAAAATTTAAAAAAAAAAAAAAACTCAGGATCATGGAGTTCGATGCATCCTACAACTCCCCACAAGATAAACGACTCAAAATCCCAATACCATACATGTCGATCATATCTAATAATTAGCAAGTTCATCTCTTAATAACAAGGACTTCAATGATCCCCGGCGTCCCTTGAGCTGGAGTCCTTCCCATGCTCTTCATAATCAGAGCTGAAAGAGCCATCAAATGGGAACCTCGATGAGAATCTCATACGATTTTGCTGACGATGCCACTCTGGTGATAGGATGGTAGGCGGCGCTAATGGTGGAGAATATTGTGGAGGAAATGGCTCTTGATTAAAGAGATTGGAAGTGTAATACGGGAGATTAGCTTCATTGCTAGAAATAATTTGTGCATATTGAAAGAGGTGAGGGTAGGCATCTCGTGGTAATGAAGTTGGCCGAGGGGGAGGAGGAGGAGGAGGAGCCACTACTACTGGCCTTGAGCTTGAATCGCCGGAAGCAGAACCCATCATGTAGCCTGGCTCGGTTTTGCCTTGAACCCGTTCAGGGAAATTAAGCTTGGCCTTGGTGCCTTTGAACTTAAGAGCCGCTTTGTCATATGCAACGGCTGCATCCTCAGCAGTGTCAAACGTACCAAGCCACACCCGAGCAGCCTTCTTTGGGTCACGTATTTCTGCTGCCCATTTACCCCATGGTCTTTGTCTCACTCCTCTGTAGTGTCTTCTCCCCGTAGTTTCTTCACAATTATAAACAAAATACGAAGTCATCACGAGGCATTGAGGTTCAAATTAAGTGACAGATAGTCTTTAAATATAGTTACATCCATTCATCTGCAATGAAAAAAAAAAAAAAAAGTAAAAATATTTATGTAACTAGTAATGTAACTGCCTTCTCTCTATTAACATCTTTTGGTAATGTAAAGTGGTACAAATTTTTTTTTTTTATATTTAAAATGTTTTAGGAAGCTCCTAGTATCTATAAACTGGTCTAATGTAGATGTCATAGCAGCACAATGAGTGCAGAATGAAATTAAAATGTACAGGTCTCACAGGCAAGACTTTAGCTGTTAAAGCAATATTCTATAGTTGTAACGCTCAACGAATGCAAGTAAGAGGAAATTAATATAGTAATAAAGAACAAATTCAGACGTTATTATTGCATGATTCTTTTGAATAGAGTTGAAAACTTAATTTGTTTAAGTATACGAAACTTAATATTTTGTGTGTTTCTTGTTTGTTTTTTTTTTTCAAGACTCACAATGCAATAGCCGTCGACAATCGAAGCGATCAAAGGGTGAAGAAATTAATATCGTGGGCTTCGAAGGAAAAACGAAGAGAAGTGAGGTATTAAAATGTGGAGATAGACATAGTTTTGGAAAAAAACAAAATGAAATTGCAAAGAACAACTTTTCCACGTTCATTTCATCATCCATAAGAGAAACATATAACAAATGACTTTTTTATATATATAAATAAATAAAAATAAAGAAAAAGCATGTTTTTAATGTAAATAGCTTAAACGAGCTTCTAAAATATGATAGTTCTTCCAATGCTCTAGGCAATCCTTAAACTGTACACTGTTTTACAGAAATGGAGGGTAAGAAAAATGATGAACAAATTGGAATTCCTGCAGTGAAGTGTCAAAAGCAGCGCAACTTAAATAAATTTTAATTGAAATTGGTTACAGAAATTTTCTTCTGTCATTCCATTGTGTTGAACCAAAATGATTGACATAATCAATATGGCTAGGTAACAACAAACAAGCAGTCGCTTTCTTAGATAAGGCCTGGAGTTATCAATTGATTTGCACTTGCTAAAGCTAAAGCGTAAAAAGGAATGCTGGTGTTTCACGACTCTGATACTCTGGAATGTGAATGCCTCAGGCTCTAAGCTAATAGAAAATTGACACCCTATCCCACAAGCACAGGGACGAAAACAATTTCTAAATGGATAAGTACACACTCACACTGGACGAGAGAGATAGCGAGAGACTGAGGTCTTCAATTACGGAAAGTAAAGATACCACGAACGTGGCCAAAACCCTAACACTGGTCGCATCATCTCGGCTGTGCGTATTTGATTTCAGGGAGCTGTTAGGCGGCAGCCCCCCCCCTTTTCCTCCGTTTTTCTCTCCCTCTCTTCTTTTTGTTTTTGCTTCTTCTCCTCTCCTCCTTTTTCTTTGTGTTCTTCTTCTTTTCTTTTTTTTTTTTAATATATATATATATATATATATATATATATATATATATGTATGTTTTTATTTATTTATTTATTATTATTATTTTCTTAAAAAAAGCTGAAGATTGGGGGGGGGCCTTTCGTTGATATAATTAGGAAGCAAACCCGACCGAGCACATCACATGCAATAAAATGACAAAAGAAAAAGAAAAAAATGGGGAAGAAGTTAGGCAGCTTGCGCTCTTCTTCGTTCAAGTTCAAACAAAAAAGGGATAGCCAAGGGCAAGCCTTAAAATATAAAATAAATAAATAAAGAAAAAGGAAAAAGAAAAAAAAAAAACTTCTATTTAGATCTCGACAACTTCGGACAATGAAACGAGACAGAAGAACCGAGATCTGAAATTTTTGGCAAAAATATTCGACCAATTTGTATGTGACGTGCATTAAGCATAATGAAAGCACATAGCAAGTGAACATGTCGAATAGTAAATTAAGTATTGTTCAGACAAAAATATATATGCGGAATAGCTAATTAATTACCTGGATCTTGAGTAGATTGGGACGACCGGTGGTCGAGTTCAAGTTCTTCTTTGACGACAGATAATGGGGCTGACGATGATTGCACCACAGAAGATGACCTATCGTCGGAATTACCAATGACTTGAGAGAGAGCCGAAACCATGGCAGACATGTCCGATTCCGACCAACCGGCTGTATAGGAAGGCAAGGCATCGTGTTCTTTGCTTTTCTCCTCCGACGATGCCTCCGAAGGAAGGGGCCTCTTCCCATGCCTTCGATCCACCTTTGAAATATACACACGCCCCCCTCCCTCCCCCCACCCCCAACCAAAAAAAAAAGAGAGAGAGAAAAAAAGAAAGAGAGAGAGAGAGAGAGAGAGTAAGCGGTGGTTCTTTAACTGTGCCGCTGTGGCCGAGCGATTTGTTATTTTGAGTATGTAGAGAGTGTAGAAGTTTGAGATTTGCTTCGGATCAAGACTTGGGCATAAAGGAAAGAGTTGGTGGCTACCGCAAAGAAGCTGCTTTGCTTTGAATTTGTCCGGATTGGGAGGGGTACAAGGTGGAGAGCAGCAGAAGAGGAAACGCGGGGTTCTGAGACTATCTAGTATTTATTAATTTGGCAATTTCGGTCGGTCCAACGCGAATTGGATTATCTTCTTCTCGTGTATATCCAATGTCTCGCGTCATACAACTGGGTACACGTCACTTTGTTTCGACTAGCCCTCTTCCATACATACAGTACGTGGCAGTTTATGTTGCCCTCCGCATGGCATGGCTTGTAACCCCTTTAATTCGATGCCTTTCGGTCACTTCACACCCACAACCCCATCATAATTCTTTTTCTTTTTCTTCTTCTTCTTCTTTTCTTGTGTGTCAGAGGAACTTCTGTCCACGAAGAGCGAGCATTAGAACCTGCCTTTGAAGCCATTAGAATTTTGAATAAAAGTTTAAAATTGTCATCTCTATCAATTAATGAATTGTATTGTTCATCACTAATTATATCTAGCTCAGTGACCATCACACTTAAAACTTGACGTAAAATTTGAGTTCGAAATCTAAATTATATCCATAATCGAGATCCTCTCTTCAGCCAATTAAACTGCCTTCCCAAGAGTGAATTGGTGTCATTGAAAAACACAAAACCAAAGGATATTTCTCAGTTACCGTTTTTTTAATCCGGACAATGGTTTTATTAAGATTTGTTTCACCATCAGCGATATGTAAGGACCACTTTACTCTAGTTTGACCGCTAAGAACGCAAAATAATCTATGATTTCTATTCTATCTGGCAAACGTCATCTCCCTTTAGACACTGAAAATGTTATTGCTAGTTAAAGAAAAAAAATAAAAAAAAAGAGACCATTACAAAATTGTTGTCTTATTCTATATATATACATATATAAGTTATCTCGAAACTAAAGCAAGAATTTTACCGTGATTTTAACAATTTTTTCGATGGCAATGTCGCCGGACCGAACACTATTTTCCTTTAATCTATTATATCGTTATGAAAAAAAAAAAGTAAAAAAAAAAATGCGGTTCAGTTTTGAAGAATCCAATCGCAGGGGCTACACCGGCTATGGACACCAATGTCCAAAGAAATGCGCATATGGAGCATTTGTTCCCGAAGATCGTTATCAGTGTTTGAAAAAATAAAAAGGAACGAAGAAAAGAAAAGTCAGCAACTTTTAAAATCAACCAGAATGAAGTTTCTCTCTCTGTCTGTTTTTTTTTTTAAATTTTTTTATTTTTTTGGTCAGCAGTTCCTAGCGGTATTAAAATGAAACATTAGCATGACATCATTTTGCTTTTTTATTCTGGTTTCTTGTGGATCAAATTATTATTTTTGGTCAAATTATTGAATTATTAAGCTGGTTAAATAATGACAATCAAGTCGCACTTGTTGTTAATCAAGGGCCACCTCTGGTAAGTAAGTGCCTTATTTTACATCACTAAGTATGTCATTCTTGGACTTCAAAAATGAAAATCCATATTAAACGATCAGCATAGGACCTGATTAGAAAATTGATGGCAGGAACTGATTGCCCAGACGTATAGTTTTATAAACCCGGCCTGCCACCTAAAATAAGGAATAGAGCAATTATTTTCGTGCCTGTCTAGTTCCAGAACATGCTGTTGTCGCGCAGCACGTGTGAATCAAAGTTAATATGTGACGGATTAGTAGCCATTATGAATCAATTCAAGTTAGCGCATATTATCAACTTGAGATTCTTAATACTCTTAAGCATGTGTTCATAATAATATTAATAATTATTAATGAATACCATTACATAATAACATACAGAGAACAGCAAGATGATAATATAATATTTTTTTTTATTTTTTATTTTTTTGCATTTAACTTCATTTATATGTAAGATCAAACAAAATGTAATTCGTTCACATTTTTGTTATTGCGGGGTTGCTCTTTAAGTGTTGTTATTTTTTTTTCTTTTTATTAATTAGGTTCATATATAGGCTAAGGATCGGATGATATAAATATGTACGGCATGCTAGTTTCCGATGAATGATAATAATAGTAATAATAATAATAATAAAATAAAAAGGTACGCCATGTAAGGCTAATGTCATACTGGGGGGCTAACAATTATTAAGAATTTTATATCTGAATTATATGAACAATTATGAATTTTTCCGTGAATGAATTCGAAACCGGCTTATTAGTATTTCACAATAAAGTCTAAGAAACTAGATTTTTCTTGGCAAATAAACATTGGCCAAGCAGAGCACTGGAAATCTTAGTTATTAATAAAACAAGCGAAAAGGGAGTTAATTAAAAATTCAGCAAATGAGAAGCCCGCCGTATCATAGTTGAGAAAAAGGAAAAAAATAAACAAACTACTAATTCAAGCCCAAGAGCATTCCTTCTTTAATTGCCGGATATATATATATATAGTTATTTATAGCAAGCCAAAATTCAAAAAATAGCTAATATATATATATATATATATATATATATATATATATATATATAACGATCCATCCAACCAAGAAGGCAGATTACAGGTGGGGGGTACTTCTGACCTTGAAACCGGCCTCGTTGAGAGTAGTCGCTGATTTAACAGGCCACGCCATACTCGCATTTGACTAGGACCAGCAAAATGGCAATTTCTTCTAGCAAAGATGATGTAATAAGCCTATAGCGACACTTTGAGCTCGTCCAAGAAATTCATTTAATAACAAAGTCAACAAGGATCCTCGACCCCATTATGTCATCACCCACGAAGTTAATCACCCAAGTTTTATTATAAGTTCAATCGTCATAATCACCCTGAAATTGAGTAGAAAGGGAACAGGGTCTACAACCAACCCACGCTTCTGAATTACTTATGTATATACAATACCGAATAAAATATATTGTAGACAAAGATTGGACACAAACGATTAAGACGAAATGATCAGACGGAGACCGTCGCGGTTGGGCATAATAAATATAATGGGCAACTTCTAGGTAGCTGCATCGTTTGAGCCTGTAAAAGATGTAGCCCGGTGTTTGAGCCTTCTCAAGTACCTTGCATTTTAAGTTTCCTTGGGCTGCAAGAGCCCATTACCAAGTAACAGTCGACCCGTGATATTGGAGCACGTTCGAGATTTTGCCCGTTAGAATGATAATGCGAATGTGGAGTACACTTCCAAGACTGCGAAGAAGGTTCGAGGATTGTGGGTGGTTAGTTACTAGAGAGAATGTTTGTCACCTTTTATATTTATTTATTTATTTTCCATTTTTAGATAACTTGTTCCGACCAGGATTCGACGCGAGTAGTGTGCTTCCCCCAGAGATTTTTCATATCCAAAAGTCTCAGACAACACACCCTTAGTATCGCGGAGTAAATTGGATCCGTGACTAGCCCATAACAGATCGTCAACGTATGACATCGTGATGTCGCCCCTACAAATGAAGGGCCAGGAGGAGAAATGGAAATATGATCATGTCGTAGTACACACGCTGCGTACATCGTGCTGGGCCTTACGAGCGGACCTGGGAATTGCTGTTGGTAATCTGCGAGTCGTTGTGGGCCTGAGTGCATGTGTTCATAAAAACAGAGACCTATATATATATATATATATATATGCACGGTCCCTTCCTGTTTGTTCGTACCGTACAACTATGAAAGATGAATTTGTTGTTACGGTTTTTTTTTATTATTTTTTATTTTTGGGTTGCAACAAATAGATAATACTGCACAATTATTTTATCCACAAAAAAAAAAAAAGCTTTCTTACAAAAAATAAATAAATAAATTGTGAGAACATAATTTAATCCATCCGCCAGACCAGACGGTTTAACCCACCTAACGATTATGCGGAATTGTTACTGGTTATTATATCCCCATCCTCTTATAAAAAATGAGTATATATATATATATATATATATAAGCAAAAAAAGAAAAAAAAAAATACAAAAAAGGGAAGAATTCATGGGCCCCGCAAAAAGCCTGACGCGCGTTTGGATAAGTTGTTACGGTTACCGCTGTCTAGGGCCCACGCGAACGCCGTCGCCTTGCCCCGCGAGACGCTCATAATTTCATTCATTCATTCATAAGCGGCTACAAATTGCAAGTCCACAAGTCCCCAAACCACATCCATTTACCACCAAGAAGAAGAAGAGGAGGAGGAAGAAGAAAATTGCGATCTCAAACTCGCAGAGGTAATCGGAAAAAACAACTCCCCTCATTTCATTCCTCTTAGTATAAACAAATTGTCGTGATCTTCGTTTATCCTGAAGAATTTCTTCTCTGTCTCCATCTTCGAGCGTAGTGTGGGCTGTATAGAGAGAGATAGAGGGAGAGAGAGGTGTGAGGAGATGCCGAAAGAGGAGGAGGCGTTAGCCGGCGATACGAAGAGCGAGGAACTGGAAGCGGAGCTGTCGCCGCCGCCACCTCCGCTGCTGCCACCGCTGTACGATTTAACTGTTCGGACTAATTTTGCTGACGATGAAGTCTATCCTACTACGCTGCGACAGTCCCCGTTTCCACCTCCGCTAGCCGGCAATGTTCCCTTCGTCTGCGACAAGGCAACCTTTCCTCCCATTTTTGTATTATTTCACTTTCCTTTTCCTTTCCTTTCTCTGTTATTATTACTATTTATTTGTTTTTGTTGTTCCTTTGGTTTCGTCCGCTCCTCGAAATCTTGTTTTCTTCACCCTCCGTTTGTTTTCTCGTTCTGCTTCTCAATATAAATTAGTCGATGGTAATGCACTTCGTCTGCGCTTTCGTTGCAGACCTTTTAGTTTTGGAAAATGGCAAAGGCGCTGAAGAAACAGCTGCTTTCCTGTTCTTCTTATCTTTGTCTCATCTTGTTGAGATGGCATTGGTGCTTGTCTGCTTTAGTTTAAAGTTTTTCTGATCCGCTATTTTTGCTGATTCAACTGCAGGAGCCTATATCTGCATTGGCAGCCGAGTATCAATCTGGCAGCCCTATTTTGCTTGAGAAAATTAAGGTTTGGCGTTGTGTGTCGTCTCTTTTCTGCAATCGTGCTTGCTTATAAACATTTTTCTCGTTTTGTTCTTTCCTTCTTCCTTGCATGGCTTTGATTCTTCTTTATGCAGCTGCTTGACAAGCAGTATGAGGCCATTAGGCGAACACGTGGAGATGGAAATTGCTTTTTCCGAAGCTTTATGTTCTCGTACCTTGTATGGTTTATTTATTTACTGATTAAACAATGTGCTTTAATTCTCCTCGTTAGTTTTTGCCTTTTGCTTCTTATTCCACCATTAGAGCTTTGAATGTTAATTCACCTTCTGGCTCAACAACAGGAGCATATTCTGGAAACAAAGGACCAAGCAGAGGTTGATCGTGTCAAAGTAAATGTCGAGGAATGTAGGAAAACGCTTCTCAGTTTGGGCTATTTAGACTTTACATTTGAGGACTTCTTTGCGGTAAACCTCTTGGTTGCACTTTTTGGATGATTTCCATTTTCTTGTTTTTCATAACCTTCCACATCTCATCACATGTGACATAACCCATTACCCTTTATAGAGGCATTATATGAATCAAACTAAACCTTAGTTTATGCTAACATAGGAATCATTTAATTAATTGGCATATCACCATAGCCAATTGTAGAATTTTATTTTTACAGCATGATGCTTCTCGTAGCATAACACCAAGGGTGTCTAGGTCTCTGCTAATTTGATGGACTGGACTCATGTTTTCCCTGCTGGAGCCCTGGATCTCTCATTCATTCTTACTGCTTTTAAGTTTCATGCTTTTATGGATTAGGTTCCCCTATATGCAAGGTGGATTTCTTAGCAAACTGTACATTGACGATAAATGTTATTTTAAATAGCTCTTTATTTTTTGCTCATATGCAATGAGGAAAAACAACAGGGGAGAAATTTTTTATTCCACAATGTGAGACAGTTGATTCAAGTTGAGTTAAAGGGAGTAATTGATCTTGATCTTAAACAAGGAGATAATTAAGATGCACTCTTTTTTTGACATTTTTCTTTCATGAGAGATGAACTTATTTAGTATGACCTTTTAGAAATTTATATGGAAATATTCTAGCATGACTAACCTTAATCAAGCTTTCCCCTTAGATGCTTCTATAGACTCTTCACTTATTTTTAAAACCAATGATTTGTGATTCTGTTGGTGAAATTTTGCAGCATTTTGTTGAGCAGCTGGACAGTGTTCTTGGAGTGACTGAATCTTCCATAAGGTACCATCCTTTTCCTTTTGTTTTTGCGTTTCCATTTACAATTTTTAGTATGTCTTTATAACTTCAACTTTCCCCCATTCTGCTTCATCCAAACCACTTACGTTTCCAACCATGTATAATTTATGCTCATAATAGCATGCATCAGTGCCAATCAGATGACTTTTTGAACTCAGAGAAAGTGCCCTCTTGTGTTTTTTTTCTTTTAACAGTCTGGATGAGCTGATAAATAGAAGTCGAGATGAGTCAGTTTCAGATTATAGTGAGTGAATTTATGGACAGTTTATATGAGTCCTTGCCCACAACATCTCCTGAAAATTTTGGCTGGTAGTTGTCATGTTTTTCAGATTCATCACCTCTGGTGAAATCCAGAAACGCTCTGAGTTTTTTGAACCCTTTATACTGGGATTGACAAATGCAACAATGCAACAGGTTTGTTCAATGCACCGTAACTTCTCTCTCTCTCTCCCTCTCTCCTTCTCTCTCTAATATATATATATATATATATATATATATATATATATATATAGTTTTGCAGGTCTTGCGTGGAGCCTATGGGCAAAGAGAGCGACCATGTTCATGTTGTTGCCCTATCAGATACATTGGGTGTGCCAATTCGTGTTGTATACCTCGATCATAGTTCTTGTGGTACAGGTGGTGGTATCAGTGTGAATCATCATGATTTCATTCCTGCTGCTGGCTACTTCCCAAATGCTACTTGCAGAGATTCTGAGATCATCAATCCATTTATTACCTTGCTTTATCGCCCTGGTCACTATGATATACTCTACGCTAAGTGATACTATAGGGCATACCGGTAAGCTTGTCTTGACTTCAGTAAGTTGAAATTAGTGTGCATGCAGGTTTGGGTATTCTATGTCAGTGTAACATGCAACTGCTTAACAAATGAATCTTTCACAGGGGCTTAGCGGTATCCTATGTTCATTTGATAATTTTGTTCTTGGATCTTGCCCCTATAGTTTTCAAGGGAGATTTTATTTAACAAAGTTCTTGATCATGTTTATTGCAGTCTGCTAAAGAGTGCCCTGGAAAATGATGGGGATGTGAAGATGAATTCTAGTTGTAGAAGGATCTCATGTGTTGTGAGGAAAAGACCAAGCTAGTCCATACACGTACTTTAGCTTGTGAAAAATGTTAAAATGCCTCTGAATTCTGTGAATGGGGACATAAATGCGTATGTGTTGCCCAAATACATGGGGGCCATTGGATACGGTTCAGGACTGATTTGAGCATGTCCTTGCATGTTCTTTGATCATACTCGTGAAATTGTACTGCTTGGCTTGTGAACGAAAGGGCTTCCAATTCTGGAGAATTCGTTTTTCCACCCCCCCCCCTTTTTTTAACGGCCAGTAATGCTTGTCACTGCGTGATAATCTTGCTAAGGGCGGCGAGGGCTTAATTTTTAGGAAACTTGAGTTGCTGTCTTGCAGTTGCGGGATTGAGCTTGAAGGGTAACATATCTGGCGAAATCTTATGCATGCTTTAATAGCAGGTGAAGATGCATGCCGCTTTTAGGCCTCCCAGCAAGTTGCAACATGCAAGCATATGTATAGACCTGGACTTTTTGGTATGGCAGCAGCATCGCAAGGGGAATGGTTATGAGTTCCTTGCTTTAGGATAAGTCTTTGCAACGGGGCCCTGAGAAAGAAGCGATGTTGCGGGGCTTGGGTTTGAGGGGGGCTTCCACGATTATGATTGAACAACACGGGGTTTCGCATCTATCTTTGCTTCCAAAATCCGCATTGGTGTATTAATGTTCATTCTGATCGGCTCCTGGTAATCACCGGTAAATATTGCCAGTGCCACTCTTTGGACTGATGGCCAGCCTGGCATCCCATTCAAAGCGTTGGGTGGCCAGCCTCGTGAATTTGCGAAACTGGCCTTAATACCGACAAATAGAGGAATTTTCTAATTTTACCCTCTTTTTAAAGAAGTTAAGTAATTAAATAAAAGAAAATTAAATATATCCTAGATTATTTTTTTATGTTGAAAAAAAAAAGTGGTCATAAGTCTATTAAAAAAAAACAAAAGAAAAGTAGAACAACAAACAATTAGAAAGAGGGTGGTTAACTGGGCCCACAAAAAAAAACAGAGAGAGAGAGAAAGAACGAAAGAAGAAGAGAGAGGTTAGGTCGTTGAGGGGAATGCCTGTGTGCATATTGTGACGGGCGGGTGTATGAGACCCGTCTCCCACATCGGATAGGAAGAAGGGGATCTTGGGACATATAAGCGTCGGTGCTGCACACCCCAAAAGGTTGCCTTTTGGGGAGAGAGTAATGACCCCGTGACAAGTGGTATCAGAGCCAACCCCGACCCTTATGCCGATGTCTCCTGCTAAGCGCTTCGTGTGAAAGAAGTAAGACCCTTATACCGATGTCTCCTGCTAAGCGCTTCGTGTGAAAGAAGTAAGCAAGAGGAGGTCCCGATTCTCGACGGGCGGGTGTATGAGACCCGTCTCCCACATCGGATAGGAAGAAGGGGATCTTGGGACATATAAGCGTGGGTGCTGCACACCCCAAAAGGTTGCCTTTTGGGGAGAGAGTAATGACCCCGTGACAATATGCATGTGAGCCTGCATCCTAGGCTCTATCTTAAAGTATAAAAACTTTGTGAATCCCACGACATTGAATGTTTTACGAACTTTCGAAAAAAGAAATAGCATCTAATAATTAATGGCATTTGCGCCCTACCAATGCTGATCTCATTAGTAAAGAATTGTCTAAGTGCCAAATCCTGAAAAAAACAAAAAAACAAAAAAAACAATTGAATGAGTGTGCGCAAGCACGATTTCGTTCAATTCTCAGCCTCGTAACTCCGAACACTGCAGGCCAAAAAAAATAAAAAAAAAAGCACATACGGATTCGAGTCTTATGATTAAAATAAAATTAGTCATTACCACAATCTCATTTACATTTTCTATGGTGTGTGTGTGTGTGTGTGTGTGTGTGTGTTTTTTAAATTTATTTAAATTAAAATTTTCTCTCTTTCTTTTTTCCACATTTTGTAGGTCTTCTCTCATACATCGACCTGTGCTGACTGATTGTCCGTTTCTCCAAATTTATTCGTGTTGTTTGACATGGAAAACCCTAATCTTGTAGATTTTAGATATATAAAATCTGTCCAAGTCGCAAGCAATGTGATTCTTCCGCCGAGTGCAACTGGGGTGCAAATGAAGAGGCAGCTGTACTAATCCAAAGTTCCGTGCCCGTGCTCGACTCAATGGTTCTAAGTTCCCTTACGTGCGCCGTGATGGTGGCCGGTGAGACATGGGTTCTGGCTCTAATTCTGATCTTTTTATTTTCCGTGTTCGAGTGGCGCACACAATTCGTGGGCCAACACATAATCCTGTTGTTTTAGTACCAAGTTTATTTTTTTGGCCGGGCCAAGAGATCTACTGTTTAAGTTTAAGCCCTTTTATGACCCCTTTTTATAAGCGACCCATTTCATATCTGTTAGCCAAGTCGGTCTACAAGAAGCTTACGTTTAAATTGATTTGATGATTATAAAAAAAATAAAAATTTATAAAATAAAATAATAAAAAAGGAAACTTGAATTTCCTCTAAACCCCTCGAGTCCAGAATTCGGTGGACTTTGTTTAGGCAGCTCCCCATTGTTTAGTGTTCTTTTGTGTTCACGGATCCTAGGAAACAGATATGTTGAGATTATTGGTAATTTGACAAGAAAAGCTAGTGTTAGTGTTGGATTTCTATTTCTAATTGTTTTCCCTTTTTGTTGTTTTTAAGCCTTGGTTTAATGGTCTTAATACTCTTAATTTTGGAGATTGGTTCTCATTTTACCTCTTGCATTGTTTTTTCCTTTTCTGTTTTATCCTGTAGATTGACTAAGCCAAGGGACGTGGTGTATGAGTGTGGTCCGGAGTGTAGCTGCGGACCTAATTGCATTAGCCGTGGATCTCAGCAAGGATTGAAGTACCGACTGGAGGTTTATTGTCATTATTATTATTGGTTCCCTGGCGATTAAAAAGTGATCCCTTACATATATATATATATATATATGACGGGAAGCATCCTCTCTGAACAGGTTTATCGAACCGAGAGAAAAAGGACGGGCTGTTAGAGCTTGGGACTTTATGCCTTCTGGTGCTCCAGTGTGCGAGTACACTGGAATTCTTAGGAGAAACGACGATTTGGATAATGTCTCCGAAAATGACTACATATTCGACGTCGATTGCTTTCACACCATGCAAGGACGAGGAGGCAGAGAGGTACGGAACTAATTAGAATCAGCAAGAAAATGACTTACATTGTATTGCTTTCTAAATCACCCATTTATAATTATGAATTCTGTTTTGCTGGCCATGTACCATTTGTCCAGCCCCTTCTATCAGATTCTTTAAATTCTCAGTAATTTCATTGATCAAAGCCACTCCTTCCGTCCTTTTTCAGAGGCGACAAGGATGTGCAGCCGTACGTGCTAGTGATGTAGAGAAGAATGTGGGTGAAAGTATTGATGACAGCGAGTCCGAGTTCTGCATAGATGCAGGCTCTTGTGGTAACGTAGCCAGATTTATTAACCATAGCTGCGAGCCCAACTTAATTGTCCAGTGTGTTCTGAGCTCCCACCGTGATGTTAAGAGTTGCTCGGGTTGTGCTGTTTGCTGCCCAAAACATAGCTCCTCTGGAGGTACAATTCCCAAATCGTATAGCTTCATTTGCATTTTGGAATTTCTAGTGATTTTTTTTTTTTTAATTCTTACATATATATATATATGTCAATCTTATAATGGTTTTTTATTTCTTTTGTTTATTGGTGTGAACTATGCAAACAGGAACTTACATATGATTACGGCTATGCTATGAATAGTGTTATTGGTCTTGATGGGAGAATAAAAGAGATGGCGTGCCGGTGTGGCACAGACGACTGTCGCAAACGTCTGTACCAGGCATGCAGCTGATCAAGGTCTACAAACTCCGCATTGGAGCTTAACGATACAAAGTCATGCCATTTATTAATTTTCTCCCTGGAGAACAATAGCCCTTGGATTAAAGATGCCCTTTTTGTTGGATGCAATGCAACAATTCTAGGCAACTGTTATTCCCCTTTGTGGTGAAAGTCAACTGCATCTCTCCTGGGTGCATCCCATGCGATACACAAATTATTATTATGTTTTTCTTATTGTTGGTAATAAGAACCCTCTGATGGATTATCAAATTTATGATTGGAAATGGGTGCACATATGCGCACAAGCTCAAAACAATCGGACCCGAAAAAGGAATTCTCAGGAATTGGATGGCACATCCACCATTCTCTCTGTTTTCTTTCTTTTTTCTTAGAAAGAATTAATTGATTTCGTCAAATCACAATCTGGCTTCATTTGCACAGATCTAATATATATTATAAAAGGCTTTATTTATGGACAAATTTACAAATAAATTTTATGAAGGCATTTGGTGTCAAATAAAATTTATTATATGATAGTGAGTCTTATAAAACATACAACTTCTAAGAAATAAGAAGTTTTGCTTTCCATGTTAATTGCGTAGGCTGTCCATGCTTATATTGCAATTAGAGTGTAAACCAAGTGGCTGATGGAGGGTTGTGGGGGGGGGGGGACATGCATCTGACCCGAGGCCGGTGTATAATACGAGCAAATTACTCGAGACGATCACGTTTTAATAATATTTCACCCTTCTTCAAATGCCACGCTACCACATGCTCCGCTTTGGAGTTTAACATTAAAATGCACGGTTACTACAATCAACAAAATTTTGGATTGCCGGGGACATGCCTTTGTACTGCACACATTTTGTAGAGCAGGTTGAAAGGCGAAACAAAATCAAGTCCACTCGAACTAGTTTTGCAAGGGACATTAAGGTCTCTTTGCTGTTATTGATTGTCCATTATTTTTCCTGATAATATTTGTTATTGTTATTTAAATAGACTTAAAATTTTAGAGATACGAGAAGAAGAAAAAAAACATAATAAAATATTTTAGCTCAATATTATCCGTTAACATCAACAGTTATTTTAATAAATAAAAAAAAAAGATAAGTGTAAATTATTTTTAAAATTAACTAATTTTATAGAGAATTATCGGTAAAACAACAGTTTTTAAAAAAGTTTGTCAAACGCCACCCCTCCTCTTTCTAAAAATGCAATAGCAACCAGCAATCAGTATCCCTAAAAATTAAGCCAAACACCCCTTTAGTCTTTGTCCGCCACTGTTAGGTCTTAAAGCTCTCGGACTGGATCATCGGGTGGGAGATTAGAAGAGCGGAGCATCGTTTGAGCGAAAGGAAAAAGGAGACCACGAGGAATTGGGGTTCGCGTCCATTTGATAAAGATGGCTGATTTCATCAATTACCCCCCTTGTTTTTTCCCCTTCAAATAATTTCTTTTTTTTTTTTTTGATAAGTTGTACTGCCGTGGGATCAGTTGTATGTGACACTGACAGATGATTCTCTTGATCATCAAATCATACAAGGCACGCAACGGGACTTTTTCTTTCGCCGATTTAAACACGCACTTTGAAAGTGGAACTCCATCCAACTACACCGTATAACTTATTATGGCCACGAGTAAAAACTTTGGGATTTAGACCTTGTCGTGGGTTGTAAGAAGATGTTACTTGGGGCTGACGGGGACTCTTCTCTGTTAGTTGCTTTGTTTTTCTTCGGTGTCATCACAAATTTGCCCTTCATCTATCTTTCAATACAGCGTCGCTTCATGAGAGCGAAACGATATTGCCTTCCAAACCTGTTGTAGGGGGGTGTTGATACTTTTTTTATTTTTTCGGGGGCGGGGGGTGTTCTATTGAAGATTTATAGGAAACTCAAGAGTACTGCGAGCTATACCATAAGATAATTCTCATCATTTTCATAAATTTCAACTTCCCTTTTTAATATTATAATCTATGAATAAATATCCAAGTTATTAACCATTGATACGTCTCGTGAAAAATAGGCTTATTGTGGCAATATTGGGACCTTTGCACATGAAGTGAATTGGGTGAAGGGACGATGTTAATTTGGAGGCTTTAAGAAACCCAGATGCCTAACCTAAGGAAATGTCTCACTGAACCGGGTTAGGGTGTTGTATCGGGGTTCGAGACAAAGCCCAGGCTGAGTTATTTTTAATGAGTAATCATCTGATTAGATGCTTTTAGATTGATATCTCCATGAACATTTAGCTTTTTCTCCTTGAAAAAATGTTTAATCAACTTAAAATAGAAAAAAAAAAGAAAGAAAAGACAATGAGAGGACAAAGAATCTTTATGTTGGTTTTAGCTGGGTGCATTACAAATCCTTATTTTTTGAAAAAAAAAAAAAAACGGGGGGTAAGTATAAATTAACATAATTCTTATAAAATAAGGTGTCACTTAAAGTCATCTAAATAGTCTAATTAGGTATTTTATTTCGTTTTTGTATCCTAGATATTCGACCACATTATACCTTATCTCTTTATTTGCTCTTGTTACAAAATAAATCATTATTTTTAGAAAAATGCAGCGAGGCAAAGCACCACTAGTATGATACTATAGGTCATGGAGTTAGTGACCCCTTCCACCAAACCAAAAGATACCCGATTTGCTGTTTTCGTAGGCTTCTTCCACTGCTAGCTTCATCCTACCTAATACCAGATCTTGTATCTCGGTTATGCATGCCAATAGTTGTGTCAATGCCTTGTGCCAATTGAAATGTCTCCTGTTACCAGAACAAAATAAATTATATTTTCTTGACCGTCGAAACAAAATATATTTTGGGGTTTTGTGACTGTGAAAGTTCATATGATTAAAAAGATATTTGAGATTAACCTTCCAACACGAAACAAGTGCATATTCCCAATTCAGCAGTTGTACAGTCCCATTCGTGATGCTTTAAATAGCATCACAACACTTGGACTTTATTCATCTGTTTGGAAGCTTCTACAATTTCGAAACTGGGCCATATTCACATCAAACCTGACCATCAATTGGAACTTCTAATCTAGAAGATCACCTTCCCAATCAGGCCATATTTCGGTTTTAAGTAGTTTGTTTATTTATTTATTTTCTTTCAGAAATGGTATTGAAACTGCTACAGCTATTTTGAATGTTATTACATTCAAACTCAGTGCAAAATATGTGATGGCGATGCCTTTTGTACGCTAGTCAATCGTGAAGCTGCAACTAATTTCTTAACATTCTTTTCTTTTTTCTTTTTCTTTTTCTTTTTCTTCTGGATAAGTGCTCCTTAACCTTCTTACATTAGAGAACGTTAGACTCTGACATGTTGTATTACTTTACGTGAATGTGCTATCATAATTTTTATGACTAATTGATCGATAACTCAAATCAAATCACGTAGTAATCTCAGTTTTCAAATAAATAATTGCGGAAGTTCTCAATGCGAGGTATGGCTAGCTTATACGGTATCCACATTTTTTAGTCCAACAGATGGAACATAAAGCAGCTCCTAATTGAGGAATTTGAGATTCCAGTTTGAACTTTGGATTAAAGTGTTTTTGCTGCTCCCGATCTGAGCATCCACACCAAGCAATGATTTAATGGGTTGTAGAAGACTTAAAGGTAATTTTTGTTGTGAAAATTAAAGTGGTCCGTTACAGCACTAGTACTCTGTGTTGTCCAGCTATTAGGGTTCCCCAATCACGAGCCACATCTGTGTACCTCGAATCCATAGACCATGGAAGTAGCCGAGTAGGACATTCAACCACGAGAAAAATTTCAATGTGGATTCGCAAAACGAAAGAAACAAAAATCAGATTCAACTTGTATTAGACCAACCTGCAAGTCAAGGGACTATAAAATTCTCGCTGAAGTATGAACCAACGTACCGAGATTTGAGTCCCTTTTCCTTTTCTTTTACTCTGCTGTCGAAGGTAAGACCTTCCAGAATGGGCGTGGTAAACGCCATAATTAAGACATCAATTCTTGTAATTAAACGGGCGCTGCTGGCGCTGGACCCATATAATTCCTGCACTTGGTTGTCTCACGCTTCTTCGTGAGGCCACACGGGCCATTCAAAGATTGTTGCTTTTTTATTTTTTTATTTTTTTTTTCTTGCTGGGAGGGGAGAAGAGGTTAAATTTCAATTTCCTTTGATGTGGGATTCTGTTCTTTCCAAGCACACAGCGAACGGGTTATAGTGTAATGAAAAGACCAAAACAATGCATGATTAATTTGCAAGCATGGGTAAGCCATTCCTATTTATGACCATGAATGTCGCACAATCCCACTTTTGCCGATGGAATTAAATTCCTTCTAATTCTCTAAATTTCATCATTAATTCTATGGTCTATAGGGCAGGATGATCTTATCGATCCACTTTCTCGACATACTTGCAATGACTTGATGGTGAATTACATTGCATGCATCAAAGTTTATTGGGTCGGCCGGTTACTTATTTCTGGGATACGTTTTGTCGACGATGGTAACGTCACAAACCTCCCCCCCTCTCCAAAAAAAGGACAATTTGATTAAACTGCCATAAACGTGTTAGCCGTTTCATTTTATTTAATCATATTAATGTCTTGATTTGGAAAAATATTTCTTTGAGAAACTCACTATAAATAAAAATAAAAATAAAACAGTGGCGCGAAGAGGACCATGATTAATTATAAATACCAATTGATAATATTATACATACATACATATATAAATAGAGAGAGAGAGAGAGAGATCACAGAAATGGTCGCCAACAAATCGCGAGGAGAATGCGAGCATGACACCTTACTAACCCCCATTTCGAATGGCAGCCCGTCCGGGTGACTCGCGAGACATCATCATGTGGACAAGTGTGCTTCCAAAACCCTTTCTTGTAAGCGTCCGTCTTCGAGGGAAAGATACAATGATCTTCTCCTAATTCAAAGGCTAAATTCAATTAATGTAAAAGCAATAAGAAAAGAAGGAAAAGAAAAAGGCAAACGTAAGGAGTTGGTGGCATCTCACTCACGGGGGAGGGGGCACTACTGATGCTACCGTGACCTAGTAATCTGTCCAAAATTCTCCACATTAAACTAAAGTGGCTTTGATGGATGTGGATGGGACCACGCTTGCGCATCATTAGCCATTAAGCGAGGATTAGGCCAGGTGAGATCAGGACGCCAGTGTATTTGAAGAGAGATTAGCCAGAGACTTTGGACAAAAATTCTCGTCATTAGTGGCAGAGTAGGGCCAGTAGGCAGGCTGCCCTTATCCCCATTTTGGCCCACACTGACGTGGCTCTAGTGGGGAAGGTAATAATAATATAGAATGCGAAGGGAGACGCATTTTGCTCCTCTTCTTCTTCTTCTTCTTCTTCTTCTTCTCCTTCTTCTTCCCTGTAGTTTGGAGGACCACAAAAGCAGGGGCGAGAGAGTATTGACAAGAATTAACTGACGGAATATATAAGTCCATACAAATATTTTTTTTTATAAAAAAAAAAGAAAATTTAGATGAGACACAAATTTAAAAAAAAAAAAGAAAAAAAAGAAGGTAGCACTTGGCTGACTTTTTCAATAGAATTTGGCCATTGCGCATTGAGATGAAGAAAGGAAAGAAGAAGCCGTAATGCGGCGAGGAAAAGAAACGCGACGGGGCCGAAGGCTAATGTGGCCCGGGAAACGCGTTAAAACCCCATATTCCACGCCAGCATAGATAGATAATGACTTGCAC
>CM034059.1:151605-159105 GCA_019804595.1 Bruguiera parviflora
TATCTATATATATATAAATATATATATAGAAAGCACTGTTTGGCTTAGCTAAGAAAGATACATCCCTTCATTAATTCCCGTCTTAAGCATATGACCCCCACACCCCGACTCCCCTTATTAGTTTTTTTTTTTTTTTGCTTTTTTTTTTCAATAAAAAAAGTGTTAAAAAGTATTTATTAATATTTTTATTTAATTTACTCGACAAGTCCTTTTCGTCTCGATAGATCCGAATAACGATGATTCTAAGTAATTTTTTCATATATTTTATTATAATATATCACGTTCAAAATTTATCAATAACTTACCCATAAATTATTTTTTATTTTAAAAAATAACATTTAATAAATTTAAGTTCAAATATATTATATTAAAAAAAAGAAGAAGAAGAAGAATACACTAATTTATCACTAAGATTTCTACATAAAATAGTACTCGTTAATAATATGATGGGATTATTAAAAACATTAAAGGGCCGCCGCCGGGGGGGGGGAGGGGGAAGGGGAGCCAGGATCTACTGCACCCCATACTGTACTTTTACCCATCCATACTCCACGGTGGAAGCCAAAGAGCCAGCGAAACAGGTAAACCCACTCGTTCACTCACCAGAAAAACCAAAGAACCCAAAAACCCTCTCTTTCTCTCTCCTTTTATTTTCTGCCCACCACAAAATTCCCCCCCCCCTCGCTCTCCCCCCCTCTCTCTCTCTCTCTCTCTCTCTCCCCCTCCCTCACACCTCCCAAGGCGAGGAGGGCCAAAGGAAAAGAATAAGATGAACGGCGTAACGGACTGTCCTTAAGAACGCCGTTACTTCCCCTACCCGTTAAGTCACGTGTCCCCCCCCCTCCCGGGGGAAACGAATTAGACCCCGTCCACTTAATTAATTATGGCTTTAGAGCATCATCAGCTGCAGCAATTGAGCTTAACCCCGAATCCTGTTGACGGCCAAGCCACTAACGGCGTCGACTCCCGGCCGACGACCGTCGAAGGCGGCGATGACGCCGGAAAAACCCCGCGGCTCCCTCGCTGGACGAGGCAGGAGATTCTCGTCCTCATACAAGGCAAGAGAGTGGCGGAGAACAGAGTCCGGAGAGGCCGCGCCGCGGGCATGGGTTTGGGTACGGGTCAGCTCGAACCGAAGTGGGCGACCGTCTCCTCTTACTGCAGAAGGCACGGGGTGAACCGGGGGCCGGTCCAGTGCCGGAAGAGGTGGAGCAATTTAGCCGGTGACTATAAGAAGATAAAAGAATGGGAGTCTCAGATACGGGGGGAGACGGAGTCGTTTTGGGTCATGAGGAACGACTTGAGGAGGGAGAGAAAGTTGCCCGGGTTCTTCGACAGGGAGGTTTACGATATTTTGGATGGGCCAGCAGGGGCCGTTGTTTCGTCGGTACCCGCGCTGGCGTTGGCTCTTGCTCCGGCAGCTGAAGCGGCGGAGGATGCGGAGGCTGTTTTCGATAGCGGGAGAAGCGCCGCCGCCGAAGATGGCCTGTTCTCGGACTTTGAGCAGGACGAGGGCGGAGGAAGCCCGGAGAAGGAGACGCCGGCCAAGGACGTGCCTCCGACAAAGGCGGCAGCAGAAGCAGGTCCCGTGCCAATTTCAGGTAATTATTTGCTGATGATGGGCGTTGTTTGAATATAATCAATGAAAATAAGTCTGCACGGTTGATATCGTTTGTTGTTTTTGTTCGACTTGGACGGCACGACAGGTTTCATATTTCTTACTAATTTGAACCAGGAAATTTTGTGTGTTACTTATCGCCAGATGCATACTTTTGCTTTCCTGATTGTCCTTCTTCTTCTTTTTTTTATTTCTTTTTTCTCCCCCCCCCCCACCCCCACAAAAAAAAACAAAACAAAACAAAAAAAAAACCCTCTGTTTTGCTGCACAGAGAAGCAGTACCAAGAATCTTTAAGATCGTCTCAAGTTCAAGGTAATGATGTCGAGGTTTACTTTGCTTTGGATTTAAATAAATCTTTTGTTGGTATGTTTGTGTATTGCGCACCCTGTTGACAAATTGACACGTTCGCAATTGTGGGACGCCGGTTCCCCTTCCGGGCTCGTTTCTCTACCTGTTGCTAAAACGAAAAATGTTTTAAACAGGTATTGGTATTACACGAATAATAATAATCATGCCATTTGGTTTGCCGATTGTTACTCGTATTCTTCAATCTTTGCTGGCTGCCGCGGGTTTGCTATTTTTCTCCATCTTCTTGGATACGCTTTAATTGAACTGGTGTATTTCCATCGTCTGCTTAATGGGCCTGTCTTGTCCCACTGGGTTGCTACTTTGGATATCGCGAATGAATGGGCCTATCCTTCTACCAGCATTTTTTCCCCCCTTCCTACCCCCGACAACGCTGTTACAGCGCTAAATGTGGAATGCATCATAAGTCGACGCCAGGAATCCTCCAGCGATACCGCCCATCATGCTAGGAAATTCTGTTTTGATAGTTGAGCTGAGGCTTATTGTCCTCGAGCTTGTATATTTTCCCGAGGTCCGGTGCTTGATTTCCTGCACTCTGAAATATTATCCCGGGTGAATGCTATGCTGTTTTTAAGATTTCCATTTTTATGTTCTTCTCCGTGGAACTATCTTTTAAAGACATATTAGCATGCACTGCAGGCACCTCAAATGAGAAGCAACAACCACCAAACCCTGAGATGGGTTCTCCTGCGCATGAGGGTCAGAAGCGGAAACGGTTCTCAATGGACGGGAATGAGGACGCAATCAGTCTGCAGAATCAGTTGATTGATGTCTTGGAGAGGAATGGTAAGATGCTGACCGCACAACTTGAAGTTCAAAACACCAATTTTCAGTTGGACCGGGAGCAGCGAAAGAACCATGCAGATGGTTTGCTCACTGTACTCAACAAGCTTGCCGATGCTCTAGGGAAAATAGCTGATAAGTTATAGCTAAATAGCAATAAGAAGACTGTACATAATCGATGAGCTTCCCTCTAGCTCCCTAGACGATTGCTGAGGTGAAGATATTAGTGAATTAGTTACCCCATTCAAGGCGGCTTCAGTACCTTTTCTTTCTTACCCGCTCTTCCTTGGATTTCGTTCTCTTACGTTTTGCCACTTTTGGTCTTAGTACCATTATGGTCCATGCATACAAGGACGGTAAGGTAAGAGATACTAGGGCTACATGTACCACCTTCCTCCACTGTCGGTAATTTTTAAGGGACATTATGTGACTCTTGCTTTTCCCGCTGCTGTTTGGGAAACATTTAGATATACGAGAGTCCTTGCCTGTACTGCATCATCCTGATTGTACTGATGAGCAGTCACACGTGGCAGATCTTTAGATTGCCTGCATTTTAAATTGGATGCAATCCTGAGATTGCCGAAGAGATTCCGTGAGGTGTTCAGATAGCGCCATCCTGGCCAAAAAGCTTAAGCCTGGGAAGCAAAATTTGAGAAAGATCTCTATTGCTTAAATTTATTGGGTTTTAAAATTTATATTGGAGACAAAATTAAGTAACATCAAATAAGAAAAAAAAATGTCAATTCCATCTTATTTAATTTTTGAAATAAATACAATTAGTTATACTCTTACTAATCTTATGTTGCTTTTTATGTAATCCTTTATATTTCTGCTATCCGGCAAATACTATAATCGTAGATGAGCAGAATCCCAAAGATGCCAAAAGGATATTGACCCACGAGCTCTTCTCAAATAAAATCAAAAGTGCACTAGAAGCCCTAGAAAATTATCAAAAGTTAACTCAGCATAAAATGAACTGTCAAACAAAATGCTTATACTTGTAATGATAAGTTGACATTTTCGAAAGGCCAAATAACGAGGGAACACAAGCCATCGAAAGGCCAAACAACGAGGGAACAGAAGCCAGGGGACGATTCTTGTATTCTACATTCCAACAGTCAAACAACATCAAACCTTCGTAACAAGCGAAGCAGACTGGCCGGAATGGGTTGATAGCAAAATTCAACCACAAGAAAACATTACTGAGAAACATTATGCACCGAAACTTAACATGTAGGCAAGATTGCAAAAACTTCCCAAAACATCAAGCTTCAACATCGTTAGAGCTTGATTTTATCCGGTACCTGCGACCAGGCTTTGGGGAGTTTGTACTCTTTTTAATTACATTTGTTTCCCATTCGTCTGCCTCTACTTTATCAACTTCAGACTCTTGGGATTCCCTAGCTGCAATGCCAACCGGGAAGCCTCTCTGGTGGAAAGGCTGATCAACGTCATGATCCTTCTCTTGCTTAAACTTGCTGCTGTGGTTCACAACTTCTGCCTCACCTGGCTTTTTCTTTGGAATAAAAATCACCGATTTTGGAAGAACAACTGAAGTATCCTCCAGCTGTGATGCTGATTCTGAGTATTGTGAGCTCTTCATTGACTCAAGAAAGTCCATGAATGCTTGGGTATTGGTTGTATCATCAACTTCACAGGACAAACCAAAGCTGTAGTGGGTATACTTGGAAGGATTTTGTAAATAATCCGGCAAACCAGAAGTATTCTGGCTGGGCATAGACTCATGAACTGAAGTTGTACCCATAGAAATGCCCTGAATCTTTTCTGAAGCTTCTTCCTCGTGGACAGCTGCACAACTAGGATCAAACCTGACCCGTTTACATGGCTTCACATCCGAACCATTGTCTTTCCTTTTTAATATAGATCTCAACGGAACAAGTTCATCTAATGCTTTTCCATGGAGCTGGTTGACATTTACATCACCATCATGAACAGAAGTCAGTTTTTGAGCTTCAACTTCATCTTCTTGAAGCCTAATTTTTGCTGCCAAGTAATTAGCACGTCGGTCTCTGATACCACGAAATAAGTTGGAAGGCCCATCATGTAGCTTCAAGCAAGAACCTTGATCACTAGCATGCCTCATATAGAGGCGCTCACCAGCATTTTCTCTACCCAAAGCAACCTTATCATATTCATCTTCCTCTTCCTGCAGTATAATCAAATTCAATGTCAGGAAATTGTATGGATGGCGCAAAACATCAAGAGCGAAAAATTAAAAAAAGGTAATTCTCTCTCTCTTTTACGAAGACTGAGTGTTAAAATGACTTCATTATCGTCCAAACAAAATCTTGTCTCACCAAAGATTAAGAGCATAGCTAGGTAAAGATTAGAGCAGGCTTGAGCCTAGAATATCATGCCACATGTCCAGAACCTAAGGTTAAAGTTTCCATCTAGTCCAAGTTAAAAGCCAAATTGATAACAGGCAAAATTTCCCGGAGTATCTTGTGAATTTAACAAGGAGCTCAACAGCAGTTGCCTGCGATGAATTCTAAATTGTGTAAAACCAAAGAATCTAAACCTATGGGCTATCAGCAAAGGAAAGGTCCAGAGATCAACAAACATCACAACTAATCAACATCGCATCCGAAGGACCACTTTTACGATGCTTTGCTAGTGCAGCTAATACAATTTTCCCTGCGAATGACAATCCTTATTACTATCCAAAGCAAAATGCAATCGACAAGCATAAAGAAGCTGAAAAGAAGAACAAAAGAATAATTGGAAAACCCCCAGAAACAAAACAAGGAGGCCGAAACCATAAAATAGAACACAAATTAGCTTACCTACCTCATAATCGAGAGTGCAGTCCAAGCCAATGGAGGATCTGATTTCCCATTCATCTACGCCGTCATGGCCGCGTCCTCCTCTGCGAGACCGACTAAATACGTCACAACCACCGGGATCTTCTTCACGATCAAGGCCGTCGAGATCGTCGTCGAGCTTCCGGCGAGCGTTTTCCAAGTCGTCAAACGAGGAAGCGCAAGGAATTTGGTCCCTGTCGAAGTCACCGGCGCTGGTCCTTCTCCACTCTTGTCTCTCGAATTTTTCGTCGGAGAGCGACCAGAGAGCGGATTGCGTCGCCGAAGGCTGACCTGTAGAAGAAGGAGGAGGAGGAGGAGGAGAAGAAGAGGAGGAGGAGGTGAGTGATCCGAAAATCTTCTCAACGCGTACCCTGAAAGTGTCGTCCATGGCTGCCTCCGAGGATGCCAATGCCATTCAGCTAATGTCTAGAAGCCCAAGGATAAAACAATTCGACCATTGAGACATCTGATTGGGGGTGTGCGGTGGCGGTCGTCTTCTAAACACGAGGCGATCGCCGCCTGACGATAAAACCGATCATTTAATGATTAATTCATCCGTCTAAAATCAGCGAGCAGAGCGGAAGGCGCCGCCGCCTTTCCCTTCACCTTTTGGGCTTGCAGAAATTTAAATTTGGTCCACAATTCGGCCCCAATAGTTAATTGGACCTCTCGGGCCCAACTCTGCGCCCCAGTTGCTATGTACATCTCGTGCAACAATGTACAGATTACAGGGAGTTGTTAACCTTGTGGTCTGACAGCTGAATTGTTCAGGCTCTTGGACTCTGTTCTAAGGTTTGATCTTGTTTTCTTAATGTACGCCCGGGCCAAAATAAATAATAAATAATAATAATAATTTATTATTATTATTTTAAAAATTAAAAAAAAAAAATTGACCGCAAAGAATTAGCTTGGCTGGAATACTCCAAAAGAGGAGAAGTGTAATTTCAAGTTCCCTCGATAAAAAAAAATGTAGAGCAATGCCTTTGTAGATTCCTCATACAGAAGAGCGTTCCGGGACGGGACGGGACGGCGACAGATAAATTTTTTAATTTATTTTTTTTATCTGGGGCGTGCTGTCGAGTCACATACATTTGAAACAAGGGGTCCGGGACCTCCCGGTACGCACAACAAATTACCGCTTTGGTTGGAATAAATGCAGAGGGCAAAAGCAAAAGACAATGGCTTACTTTTGGGTCCTCGTTATTCATACTGGTAGTAGGCGTCCCTGTCGGTCTGTCGGTCCTTTGCTCCCACTTTTACGATTTAACTAATATTCCACTTGCAATTTGTGCATCGTTTGCCCTCTGGATCGATCCCACGCTCTCTTGAGGCCTTGGCCGGCGCTTTGTGCACTTCACATGTATTCCGCCCACCCGAGGACATCATTATGTATATATATATATCTAAATAATACGTGCATAGAGAGCCGACGATACTTCTTGCTAAAGGCTTTGGACTTGAAAATTTTGGTGGGGTACATGGAAAAGAAATTAAGTTGGTGTTCGTTCGACGTTGATTTTGTTAATTTCCCCCCCCCCCCCCCCCCCCCTAAAAACAAAAAAGTCTGAAAGATGACACACATGATGTTGTTGCGGCATCAACGCAAGGAGCGCTTAAACCATTGTTTCTGTACAAATTTATCCAACCCAAGAGACTCCGAAGTCATGGCAGAAAATAAAATGGAAGGAATCGAAGTTCACGGCCAGTGAGAATCGGGTCATCCTTATGGACGTAATTATAATTATCCACACAACACACACACACACACACACACTCGATGATTTTCTTTATCGGGAAATGGAAGCTATTTATCTTGCTTCGGTCCATCCATTAATTGGAAAGCAAACTGAAATTCCCGTGTCAACCACCGAATATCAATTTTTCTTCTGACACTTCCTGTCCCGTCTTAA